>JANAVB010038620.1:3111583-3279083 GCA_029216955.1 Iris pallida | reverse complement strand
CATGCCACTGATCTCTCGTCTGCGTGTCCTGTAACTTGCACACGACTCATGCATGATTGCCATATGTCTAACAGTTATGAGCCACGTCCAGTAACTGTCCACAACCTTGCGTATGTTGAATCCTGCGTGATTTTTAACTAGGCACAGGCTGTGGAGACAGTTATCTTTTCAGTTATTATTTTTGACTCTATAAATAGATTTCTTTTTCTCATTCATTTGACAGATAAATAGTTATCTAAATTACTGTCAAAATTTTGATAGCTTTTCTTCTTCGCATAGTCAAAGGGATAAAGCGATCGTCTTCTAGATCGGATTCCCACAGTTGTAATTTTCCCAGAAACACAATAAATAAAGTAAATTTATTTATGGAAAACAAATTGGCGACTCTGCTGGGAAAAACCATCTCCTCTTCTGAGATGGCAACAACTCAATGCGACGTTTCGTCAGTCGGCTCGACGAAGAAGGTGATGACGATCAAGTTCGATCAACTCGCCTACGAAGAAATGCGGCGGGCCAAGGGTGGTAAACCCACTTCAGCCTCCATCACCACTGCCAAGTCGAAGGGACGCTCTGTCTATGTCCCTAAGAATCTGTTGGCAGTCAACAGTGAAGTTTCTACCACTGTGTCTACTCCAAACACTGGCAAAGACTTTACTGTAAGCACGCACACTCTTGTGTGCTCGAAGAAGACAGTAGTCAAAAGTCACGCTGACAGTACTGGCTCTTTAGCCAAATCTGTTCCAGTGTGCAATCTCACATTCAAAAATCACGCTGACAGTACTGGCTCCTTTGCCAAATCTGTTCCGGCGTGTACTCCCAAAATCAAAAATCACGCTGATAGTACTGGCTCCTTAGCCAAGTCTATTCCTACGTGTATTTCCAAGGTCAAAAATCACGCTGACAGTACTGGCTTCTTAGCCAAATCTGTTCCAGTGTATAATCCCACATTCAAAGTCACGCTGACAGTATAGGCTCCTTAGCCAAACCTGTTCCAGCGTGTATTTCATCTAAGAAGAATAGCTCTTTAGCTATCTCTTCTTTTTTACCAAATTCTGTTAAAACTGGGGGTGGTCTTGTTAGAACTTCTCTACAAATGGCTCACAAGGTCCCTTTGAAAAGGAATAACTCTTTAGTTATTTCTTCTGCTTCTGAAATTTTTACTTCAGGAACAGCTTTGACTGATAATTTTGTTAGTCAAAGAAAAGGAGATGGTCTTTTGACTACTCCTCCTTCTGAACATTTTATGTCTCAAAGCTTGAATAAGTCTAAGAAGAAACATTCCTTAGTGTTTTCTCCTATGACTTCTTCAAATTTGGCACAGAATTTGTCTAGAAAAGAGGGTCTATTACCAACTCCTAGTCAAGGGGGTGGTTCTATTCTTCCTTCTCTGCAGATATCCAGATCGTTGGAAGGAAAACTCCAAGTTTCTGAAACCAATGTATTACCTCCAATTGATCTAAGAGCCAAACTGAATCAAACCCGTTTGCGAAACACTTCTGATACAAAGATAAGAGATCCAGACGCAGAGTATGCCAGGAATTATGTGGCTCATATTAATCATTCTCTATATAATCAAGAGCCGCCAAGGCCCAAGAACAGAAAATAGGTTCCTAAAAATATACAAAAAGTATTTTCTGATGTACCTCAATCGTCACAGACAGATCTACGAGAACACCTTCAACAGAAAAGAGGGAATAATTCCATGGATCATGCTGAATGTGAATTTTACCCAAGAGTCATAATTCAGTGCAGATGTCAATCAATGGTTCAGAACCATGTTGATCATGAATGTGACTTCCAGCCGAGAGTCACAATGCAATGCAGATGTCAAAATAAACGACAATCTGTCTTCAATCGAATTCAGTATGAATCTATGCCTGATGAAGATGAGCCTTTGTTTGCTTCTGTCAACATGACCTCTAGAAATATTGGGGGTAGCATGCGGTCTGATGCTATATCAGATTCTGAAGATGGTGTATACCTCGGCACCCGATCCAGGACTGAAGCTTTAGCCAGGGTCACTTCTTCCTCTCATCCAAGTGCTAATCCAGCGATCACAGAGGACTTCCTTGGAGAGTCCAAATTTCCAGCATTGACTCCTGTAAACAATCCTGAGAAAGATTCTGACTCTCACAGCGATGATTCAGAACAAACGGTTTCATCGTCCATTCCTCGAATGATTACCACTTACATGGTAGACGGCAATCATGAACCTTCGACTAGCACCGAAGCTCATGAACAGAGGATTTCTTCTTTGGAACAACAGTTGCGAGCTATGGCAGATACATTGAATGCTATGCACACTCTTATGCAAGCTCAGCATCAAACTCAGCAAGACCAACAGACAATACCACCAGTGGTACTAGATACTCCTGTTGCTCCAACCCTGGAACCTTCTACTATTTCGGGGGTACAATCTAATGTTCCTGTACAACCCACTCCTAGTCAGTCTGGAGCTGGGGGTGGTACATATGCTGCAGTCCCTCCTCCCAATTATACTCAGCAAGTTACAACTCCACAATCTTCCGGAGTTGTTACCGAAGAATTAAAGAACCTCAGAACTCAATTTGAGGCATTCAAACAGAAAGATGGTTTGCAAAGGTTAGGTATCAAACAACCTTACCCGATAGAATGGAAGCAAGTATTTTACCCTCCTAAGTACAAACCTCCTACTATCTCATTCTATGATGGAACCACTTCTCCGAGTCAATTCATCAATCATTTTGAAGTGATGACTGATCAATTACAACCAAGTGACGCCCTCCTTACTCGAGTGTTTGTTGGATGCCTTAAGGGAACAGCTTATGATTGGTATAGAAGCCTCCCTGATGGGTGTATTACCTCATTTGCTGGTTTCAAACAAATGTTTCTTGAACGATTCTATGAAGGGCTCAATGACATGACTATGTCTGCTCTCATAAGAATCAAGCAGAAGAATAATGAAACTACGGAGGATTTCATTGAACGGTTTTGAAGAGAAGCTTTGAAGATGCCTCTTGGAACTCCTGATGCTGTCACCATCGACACATGCAAATCAAATTTGTTACCAATTATCAGCATGTGGACAGGATCAACTCAATTTCAAGATTGGCCTTCTTTTATAGTTAGTGCCAAGGCCGCAGAAACTAGTGCTGAAACCTTCAAAGGTTTAGGAGTTCAGATGTCTCCTAAAGAAACAGGTCAAGGTACTAACAATAATGCTAAATCCAATACCCGTAAGGGGAAAGAAACTCTTGAAGTGGACCTTCATAGTAAAGATGCATCAACTGTTCAAGCTTCTCCTACCCCTACAACTCAACAACCAAGAACACCTCATCCCAGAGAAGAATATTCTTTTGATGACGATGATGTCCAAGGTATCTTTGAATGTCTGCTGAAAGGTAATAAAATACAGTTACCTGAAATCAAGAAACCAGACGAAGCTGGTAAGATAGATCACCCCAAATACTGTCTGTACCACAGAATGTTGGGTCACACACTTCGTACATGTTATGTACTGAAAGGAAAGATCCAGGAAATGATCAAATCTGGAGCTATCTCTCTTACTCCAAAAGAGAAGACTGTCACTTCTAATGTTGTCTCTATGCAATTTAGAGATTTCCCTCCTCAACTTCTTGAAAGTGGTATTATTCCTATTCCCAAAGCAACTCTGGAAATAGTGACTCCTCCTCCACAATCTAAAGGATTAGTGCCAATCACTATAGAAACGAGAGAAATAATGTGGATTCATCCTGATCTAATGGCAGACTTTGAATCTCCTCTTCCTCAAAAGACTACTTCTCGAAAGTCTAAAAAAGCTGGAAAAATTAAGTCATGTCATATGACTTCTCTCGGTTCTACCTCTGACATAGAGCCAAAAGATAAGGAAGAAGCACTTGTTGGTGCTACTCGAACAGGAAAACCTTATCTGAAGGATTATTCCAAGAATCCTGAGGATAGTCCTGATGTCTCTCCTACTGATAAAGATGCTGCTGATGTTCCTATTGAAAAAGAATCATCCACGGCACCTGTTCCTTCAATCACACCGGGGGTACCTACTCCTTCCAAGCCCACAGCTGTTGAGAAAGGCAAGCAACAAGTTCGGTTTGATAAACCAATCAAGAAGTCCCCTTCTCTTGGGCTTCAGAAGCCTTATAGCTTTGACATTTTAGCGCAACTTGCTAATACTCCAGCTAGAATGTCCCTTTTTGAACTTCTACGTCTTTCCAAAGAAACTAGGAAGACGTTAAGTGAAGCACTTCTACAGGCTGAATCTTGTCTTGCACAATTAAAGAAACCGGATGCAGAACCTGCCACTTGCTTACATTGCAACAGTGTATTGGAGATTATCCCAAATATCACCTTTACACAAGACGACATGCTTCTGGAGAGTAATCTACATGATCGGCCTCTCTACTATACCGGTTATATTGATACGATGAAGATAGATCGTATTCTTATTGACCCAGGTTCTGCTATAAGCATAATACCGAAGAGTCTGTTGGATGAGCTAAAAATCCCTCTTCACAAACTTTCCAAGACGGTTACTACTATCTTGGGATTCAATCAAAGCCGAAGCGAGCCCTCGGGAAAGATTCATCTGAAGCTTCAGATAGGCGATTTCAGATCTAAAGTCACTTTCTATGTGATCGAGATCGTGGGATCCTATAATCTTCTTCTGGGAAGGCCCTTCCTTCATGAAAATAATGTGGTGCCCTCTACTCTCCATCAATGTTTCAAATACATTGACAGCAATGGAAATGTACAAAAGGAAGTTGCCGATATAAATCCTTTCCGTGGAGTTGAAGCTTATTTCAATGATTCCCGGATGTATAAAGAAGAGTACACAAAAGTGATACAAGCTATGGAACAGGAGGATTCACAAAGTGAGACTTTAACAATCCCTGTTAAAGGTCGAACTTCTCAGCAACTGTCTCCTAAATCCTCCGGAGAAGGCCCCTTCATTATTCCAGTAAACGGACGTATTTCTCCATTACCTCAGTTGTCTACTCAAGATACGCTAATCATTCCTGTCAGTGGGCATATTACAGTTCCTGTATCTTCACAGGATACTATGATAATCCCAGTTGGAGGGCGGACTACTCTTCCATCTCAAGCTTCAAGGGAGCTCACCTCTTCTGAGCCATTTGTTATCGATCTTAATCGAAACAAAACTTCTTTGCGTACTTCTTCTCCCCCTTTAGTCATTGATTTGGCTAAAATCTCTAAGGCTCAACCTTCTCCCAATGTAAATATTGCTACTTTCGAAGTCAATAAAAGGTCTCCATCTTTGCAGTATGTTGATGTGTGTAATTATGTTCATAGTTATTTATATTTGTTGGATGACTTGAGCAAAATAACCATAGGAGTTGTACAGACTTTTCATACGGATGTATCCCTAGAACCAGTACAATCTTCTTATTTTCTAGTTCCTAGTAGAAAACCGGGAGACATTCCAATATTCTTTTACAAAGGGCCTCAGAATCCTTCTGCTTTAGAAGATGATGACAAGAACGATGATACTGGAAGATTACAATTACGTCATTATAGTCAGCAATCTAAAGACATCATTAAAAACATGGGCTATGACTTCAGAACTGGCCTCAGTAATGGAAGAGGAAGAAAAATGCCTGTTCGAATTCCTCCTCTGAAATATGGAAGGACGAAATGCGGATTGGGTTATATTGCTCCTACTCCTTTTATCAATATTGTCCATGAAGATCCCGAATCTGACGAAGACAAGAGATCTGATTCTTCTAGTACTACCTCTTGGGATTCTGATACGAGTATCGGTGATTTTTAGTGCAACATTCTGTCTTTCAACATGGTTTCTATTGACTATTCTGAAGAAAGCGATGAAGACGAAGAAGAGTTTGAAGTCTCACCTGAATCAGAACAATGGGCCCAAAGGTTAGATAATCAATGGGAGTTCCGATTTGAGAAAAAAGAACCTCCAACTGAAGATAAACTTGTTCAAATAGATGTTGGTGAAGAGGGATCCCCTAAACCAATATTCATCAGTGAAAGTCTTTCGGAAACTGATAAGCAAGACATGATCAAACTCATTCGTGATTACATCGATGTCTTCGCTTGGAGTTATGAAGATATGCCAGGACTTGATCCACAAATTACAACTCACAGGCTCAATATCATGCCGAATGCTAAATCGGTCAAACAACAACAGCGGCGATTTCGTTCAGACATTATGGATGCAATTGAAGTTGAAGTCAATAAACTCTTGGCCTCTGGGTTTATTAGAAAGGAACAACATTCCGATTGGGTAGCTAATATAGTTTCTGTTTTTAAAAAGACTGGCAAGATCAGAGTATGCATAGATTTCCGCGACCTCAATGCGGCATGTCCTAAAGATGAATTCCCTCTACCAATCACTGATGTCATGATCGATAATACCTGTGGATTTGAACGGATGTCATTCATAGACGGGTATTCTGGGTACAATCAGATTAAAATGTTTCCAGATGATGAGAAGCACACTTCTTTCAGAACGCCGATCGGTACATACTGTTATACAGTTATGCCGTTCGGTCTCCAGAATACAGGAGCAACTTATCAACGAGCCATGAGCACTATATTCCGTGAACATTTGCGGAAAACAGTTGAATGCTACGTTGATGATATTGCAGTCAAGAGTCAACAAAAGGAGGATCATATCCAAGATTTGAAGACTATATTTGATCTAATGCGTAAGCATCAATTAAAGATGAACCCTACTAAGTCCTTCTTAGGCGTCTCTAGTGGCAAATTTCTCGGCTTCGTCATTACCGCTAAAGGTATACACGTGGATCCCGAGAAGATCAAAGCCATCCAAGAGATACGTCCTCCACGCACCTTAAAAGAGCTACGAGGATTTCAAGGAAGAATCGCTTATATCAGGAGATTCATCTCTAATTTATCAGGACGCTGCAGACCATTCAACAAACTTATGAAGAAAGGTGTTTCTTTTGTCTGGAATGATGAATGTCAGAAAGCATTCGAGGATATAAAACAATATTTGATGAGCCCCCCAGTATTAGTACCTCCTGTCTCAGGAATTCTGTTTCTCCTATATACTCGAGCAATGAGTCATTCATTGGGTGCATTACTCGCTCAAAAGAATCAAAATTGCCATGAACAAGCCATTTATTATCTCAGTCGCACTATGACCGGGGCTGAACCTCGATATTCACCGGTTGAAAAAGAATGTCTAGCCTTGATGTTCCTGTCCAAAAGACACGTCATTATATCATGGGTCAAACCATTCATGTTATCTCCAGAATCAATCCTATACGGATCATGATGAAGAAACCTAGTGTTTTGAATTCTAGATTGGCTAACTGGAGAATTTTACTTGCTCAGTATGACATGCATTATATTCCTCAGAAATCAGTCAAAGGACAAGCTTTAGCTGATTTTCTGGCTGCTCATTCTATCCCAGAAAATTCAAAACTCTATGATGAAATCCCAGATGAAGTCCTAGATTCAAATCAAATTGCTGAAGAACATCCTACTTGGCATCTATTCTTTGATGGAGCTTCAAGAATAGGTCCTAATGGTGATATTATTGCTGGAGTTGGAATTGTTCTTGTATCGCCAGAAGGTCTTGCTATTCAAAGAGCTTATTCTCTCGATCAACCATGTTCAAACAATGTAGCTGAGTACAATGCATTGCTTATTGGTCTTCAACTCGTCAAACTTCTGAATATTCAATATTTGGAAGCATATGGAGACTCTAAACTCATTGTCAATCAGATAAGGGGCACTTATGAAGTTCGTCACCAAGATCTGGTTCCTTATCATAGATCGGCTATATCTATGGCTTCTTCGTTTGAAGAATTCTTCATTGAACATGTTAGGCGAGCATGTAATACAGAAGCTGGTGCTCTTGCTAATCTTGCGGCAGTATTGGCTATTCCGATTAAACGTCAACAAGTGATTATTGTTCGTAATCGAGAATTGTTTCATCTTGAAAACAATCTAACTCTAGGACTTCCAGTTGACACTGAGGAATCAACACCTCATGATGTCAATACAACAAAAGGGTTTGGATTCAGCCGTAAATCATTATCCTCTTCATCTGATTCCAGCATCGAATTTACTTTCAATAGTTCAGCCGAGAATCAAAATACGGATAAAGATTGGAGACTTCATTTCTTAGATTTCGTATTGTATGATATTCTTCCAGATGATCCAAATGAGGCAGCATCTATCAGACGACGATCACTCAGATTCTATTATAATCATACTACAAAAAACTTTATATCATCGAGCTTATGATGGTTTACTCCTTCGATGTATTGCCGGTGAGGAGGCTCAGTAGATCATTCGTGAAGCACATGATGGAATTTGTGGAGCACATCAACCAGGACCAAAACTTCAAGACCGTATTCGACGTATGGGTTATTACTGGCCCACTATGGTATCAGACGCCATCGAATATGCAAAGAAGTGTAAAGCTTGTCAAATCCATGCGAATTTTATTCATCAACCTTCAGAATTTCTACATCCTACGGCAGCATCATGGCCCTTCGAAGCTTGGGGCATGGACATTATTGGCCCGATCAATCCGCCGTCATCCAAAGGTCATCGGTTTATTCTCGCAATAACCGATTATTTCTCCAAATGGGCTGAAGCCATTCCTTTATCTGAAGTTAAGATATCCAATGTCATTAGCTTTATCAAGCATCACGTCATCTACAGATTTGGTGTTCCTCGACGTATTATTCATGATAACGGACCACAGTTCATTAGCCAGAAGTTTACTCGATTCTGTGACGATCATCGGATCAATAATGTGGCCTCAACTGCATATAATCCGGCAGCTAACGGATTAGCAGAAGCTTTCAACAAGACTATCATCAAACTCCTAAAGAAGTTTGTCTCCACTAACAAACAAAATTGGAGTGAGAAACTTGGTGAATGTCTGTGGGCCTATCGTACTACAGTCCGAAATGCTACTAAATGTACACCCTTCTCTCTGGTGTATAGTTCTGAAGCTGTTCTCCCATTAGAGATTCAAATTCCTTCTTTAAGGATAGCAATCACTAATGAACTTACTGCAGAAAATAATGATCATCTTCGACTTCAGGAATTAGAAGCTCTGGATGAAAAGCGGTTATCTGCTCAACAGAATATTGAATTCTATCAAGCTAGAATTTCGAGAGCTTTTAATAAGAAAGTCAGAGTTCGAGCATATCAAAAAGGAGAACTTGTTCTAACGGTCAGACGTCCTATGACTATGACTCATATGAGTAAGGGCAAATTTGACGCAAAATGGGAAGGTCCCTATATCGTGAGCAAAGTTTTCTCAAATGGAGCTTATCAACTTTCAGAATTGGATGGTCGAAAAGTTTTGATGCCTATCAATGGCAAATTCCTTAAAAAGTATTATGTATAAATATATGCTTGTAATCATCAGACAAGTTCATGTTTAGAAATAGAATTTTTATTTTATTTTTAATTATGGATGATGGTACATGATACTAAGGAAGATCACTATCATCCTTCTCGACATTTGGACGTGGGCCACTGCCGTCCTTCTCACAAATGTAGTCAGCGAAAGAACCAAGAACTTCGTTATTGGAGCCCACGAGGAATTTGCAAGCAGCCAGCCTCATGGCTTCTTCTTCTTCAGTCCTCCCTGGTCCAAGCAGGAAGTCCAGAATGTCCCTTGGTGGCTGAAGTGCAGATGAACCTTCACCCGCCTCTGCCTTTTTAGGCTGAATTGGATCAGCAGGACGTTCTTCAGTGTCCTTCACAACCTTAGAGGCGATCTCAGCCTTCTTGGATGCTTCTCCAGACGATATTTTTATGTTGAGGAATAGGAGTATTCGTTCTATCTGATCTCTACTATATTTATAGGCAGAAATTTCTTCGAATGACGAATCGTCACATTCATCCGATGGTTCGCCCGTTCATTGATACTTGACGGTTCGTTCGTTCATTTATTACATTCATCCGACGGTTCATCCGTTCATTATTTCCTAAACAGTTCATCCATTCATAATCTTCTATCAATTTATTTTAAAGTGGGGATTCGTTATTTATCACGTTTTCATAACCTCTGAATAAATGATGAATCTACTTGCTCATCTATCATTTTTCTGTTTTTGACCTCTGTATAGAAATCAATCTATTTTCTTTTTGAGTTCCTACATATTATCACGTCCACATTACCTCTGATCATATTTGAGTACTCTAAATCAGAAAAGAAGATTACATTATCTATCATGTCTTCCAGATAGATACAAATCATAAAGTATAGAAGAATTATCATTTCCACTCTCATATCATCATAAAAAGTCTATTACATTTTCTTAGACTTTCTTACAAATCATAATGGAAATCTATTACAATCTCTTTGTATTTTCATTTTACACCACAACAATAACCTAACAGAGATCTATCTTCTTCTTTGGATCTTCTCCGTCGGACCTTCACCGTCAGGTTCGTTGTTGGTGGCAATTCCTGACTGTCTGGGTCTCAGTCACGACCAGATCAGCAGGAATCAAACTCTGGTCTTCTCTCTCAGACGAGAGGAGAACCACAGAGTATGGCAGCCCGAAGGCGTGGTGCTGCCAATACAATTGGTGGATTGAGGGTAACCTCTCAAGGAAGATAGGAATGTATTCCATATTGGGATACAATTCCTAGTCCTGCCTTGAAAGAAACTCTACTACCCGATTTCTCGGGGTAGAGTTGATTCTACCATCCAACTCTCGTGTATCCAGGCTCTTCCTACCATCTGAGGAAGACCCTTCTATCCCACGAAGAGTTCTGAGTTGTCTGATTTACGCGTCAAAAGCGTATGAGCACCCTGATGTAGATGTCAGCAGGACATTCTCCACAGCATCCACATCCCCAATGCCAGTTCTGAAGAAAATTTTCAGCCAAGTTTCTGTAGGAAGCAATAAATTAGATCAACAGAAATCATTCAGCGTGCATTTATCAAACAGATACAGGCGTGTATTGTTCAAATCAGAAATCAGAAACGAAAAGCCTATCTTCAACAGCAGCAAAATATTACGCGTACTACGCTGACTTACCTTCAAGTTTGGTGCTAGGGATTGGCAAATTCATGTTTGATACAATGCGCAGAAGTTGAACATTAGAAAACATTGCTTTCCTGTTTGAGAGTGAAATCTCCTGAAAATTTCATTCTCAGAGAAGAAGAAGAAGAATGGGAGATGAGTCTCTTTGAAATTTAGCTCTATTTAAAGGGCAAAGCTCAAGTCTATTTTTGGAAATGATCCGCGTGAATTGCGTTCGTGAACCATGGAAGGAATGCCACGTGTGCTGAAAGACAATGCAACATTGGAAACAGTCAAAGTTGACATTCTTCATTAAATGCACGCAGATCAAACACAAAAAGTTGTACTTCATTTCTTAAGACAGGCACTGATGGCCTTACAAAAGATAAAACAAAAAGTGCAACAAAAGCATAAAAGTCACGCTCTATTTCCCAGAGCGACTGAGCTTAGTGCCTAGTTCTTCTACTCTCTTGACTCCCATGCGGTTCAACAGAGCCTTCAATATTTCACGCTGCTCTGCGAGGCTACGCCCATCAGAAGAAGACGAGCCATCCAAGCCAAAATAGCTCAAGAAATTCTTGGCTAGTTGCGTGGGGTCGTCTTTGAGCTCGAAGACAGGGGACTTCGGTTCTTCACCCCCAAAAGTGGGGGCACCATGGGCACAAAAGCCTAACTTGCGTGCTTTTTCTTCGGCTTCTTCCTTTGGTGTCATGTTGACGTGAGATGAAGTCAGAAATGAATCTTCTCCTTGTTTATATATACAGAGCTTGCCGGCGGTTCATATTCCATAATAAATGGGATGCAATCAGTTTCGAAAAACGAAGAGTCATCATGACATTTAATAGATTCATTTGAATGTTTTCAAAGAACTTTGAAGTCTTTTCGACTTTCGAAAAATTTGAAGTCATCTCGGCGTGACTGAATTCATTTTATCATCTATATTTTTCAAAGTATTTCGAAAATCTTGAAGTCTTTTCAAATTTTCGAAAACTTTGAAGGGGGTTTTGTAGGCCTTTAAAAATGACAGTCACGCTGAGTTGATCAGGACAGAGTTAAAAGTCACGCTCAGTTGATCAAGACAAATATTCAAAAGTCACGCTAGAGATAGCTCATCATTTGTCAGAAGTGTAATTATGACTGACAGCACGACAGTCGAAGAACGTCTCTTCGTATGCCACGCATGCACAGAATTCGAGAGATCACAGCCGCCTGTTGCGTGATTTTCAAAATCTTCTTCAGCAAGACTCAGCCTTTGTCAAGGTGGCGTACCAAAAGAGCTTCTTGTCATTTAATGCGACTGACAAAAGCAATCACTGTCAGAGATTTTGTGTCAGTCGAGGCACGCTAAATCAAGACAGCTGGCAGTCCCATCTCAAGTCTGCGTGTATTTTGAGCTCTTCGTCTCAAGTTTGCGTGGATTCTGAAGTTTTCTTCCTCCAAGTCTGCGTGGATTTTGAAGCTTTTTGCCTCGAGTCTGCGTGGATCCTGAAGCTTCCTGCCCCAAAGTTTGCATGGATTATGAAGCTTTCTACACCGAATTCGCGTGGATTTTGTCCTCAACAAGACTGCGTGGATTTCATCAAATTGGAGTACGTGACAGCTATGCCACTGATCTCTCGTCTGCGTGTCCTGTAACTTGCACACGACTCATGCATGATTGCCATGTGTCTAACAGTTACGAGCCACGTCCAGTAACTGCCCACAACCTTGCGTATGTTGAATCCTGCGTGATTTTTAACTAGGCACAGGCTGCGGAGACAGTTATCTTTTCAGTTATTATTTTTGACTCTATAAATAGAGTTCTTTTTCTCATTCATTTGACAGATACATAGTTATCTAAATTACTGTCAAAATTTTGAGAGCTTTTCTTCTTCGCATAGTCAAAGGGATAAAGCAATCGTCTTCTAGATCGGATTCCCACAGTTGTAATTTTCCCAGAAACACAATAAATAAAGTGAATTTATTTATGGAAAACAACACTTTTAGCATAATTTTAAAATAAATGACATGTACAAAAATATGTAGTATAAAATGTTGAGCCATACAACTAGCTTCAGTATAAGATGCATGTGGATGAAGATAACATTTCAGACTATATAATAGTCTTAGCTATGATAGATTTGTTACACAAACCTCAAGAGATGACAACTTTTCATAGAGTATATATATATATATATATATATATATATATATATATATATATATATATATATATCCATAAATGGATTAGATGTCATATGAATCAGTTACCTAGTTTGTATTTAAAATGACATTTCTCTGACATAAGAGTATCTAATATGATACAATTTATAGCCTAGAATATCCTTAAAATATTCTTTCTATTACTATGTAGAATAGAATAACTAGTTTGGCTGATTTAGAAATCAGAGTTAGTGACATCAGACTCATGTGATTTTACTAATTACTGATATAAGTCTTAGAATAGTGAGTCAAAAATTATTTGACTCTGTCACAGTATCCATGGCTCTAAAGATTTATCTTTACTAGCCATGTTTGCAAAAATGACAGTTTAAAGTACTAGAATAATAGTTTAAGTGATTTTGCTAATCAACCTTAAAAAATCTTTAGTTTATCAAGTGTTGATTAACTTGGGTTAGCTGTAGGGGCCGGTTCCTAGCTAGCGGAGGTCCACAGGGGGACGATTAAGTACCGTGTCGCTTAGGGCTATTTATGCCCGGTTGACAGAAGGACCATTTCGGCTTGTATCCAAAATAATCTCAACTTTTAAAACTTCAAATTTAAAGGAATTTGCAATTTCACTAACTATTTTCTTGTGACTAAATTGTTTGAATGTGTCAAAGGAATTATAATGTCACGGATTATATGCAAACCAATGTTTGCCTAACATATTCTAAGTATTGTGATAGAACAATGTTGTAATTTCTTTGTCTGATTAGAAATTTTAACATTGTGACAATATGGTCAGCTAAAGATCAAACATGCAAACTGACCTAGAAAAATTATCATATAACATCACTTTATATAGTAATGTACAATAACGTAATCATTCCAAATGATTAGGACTTATTAATAACAATGCAAATGATATGTTATTTTTATACATTATTTAGAGATAGTTCTTACCTTCACCTTAGTAAGTTTGCGCCTTTCCTAACATGTCACAATTTCTAATGCTTCTGACTTGAGGGATAACATTACAAAGATCATGTTAAGAATAAGAGAGTACAAAATAACTTCTTCTTTTTGTATTACCGTCACAGTTAACATGTTGTTCTTTAAAATATATATATATATATATATATAATAATAATAATAATAATAATAGATTAAGAATTTGTCTTCAAGAAAATAGAGATTATTACTGAAGATCTTAACCCAAAATAGCAATGAGGCTAACAATAAAGATATAAGAACAAAAAAATTGATAGAGTGTCACAAAATAGAATTATCCAACGTCTCCGTCATGGAAATAGGGAATATAGTAATCTTCTTGGCCCCATATTATGTAAATAATTCATGAGCTAGAATGAGAATGTAATAAACAATTCTGATAAGAAGACAATTGCTTCTATTGTGCATAAAAGTATGCTATTAATAGTTATTAGCTTGTAATTTCATAAGAGGCATTTATTTTCATATTACCAAGACAAATTCTAAGTTTTGATATATTTACAAATTCACTTAATCAAGTAGTATTGTCAAACCTTAGACAAAGGTTATGAATAAATACTATTGATGGTAGAGTTGAATGTATAGTCATAGTAATTTATCATTGTTGCAAATCGACAGAATTCTATCTAGTAATAGAAAATACCTAAAATTCCAAGATTTTAAAAACTCAACTAGATAAAGAAGACTATAGCAATCAACTCGACTATGCTCACAAAAATACAAACCAAATTGCATGTCTGATTATCCAGAGATGAGCTGAAAGAATATGAAAAAAAAAACTACTCAAAGATGTAGCCATTTCATGAACAGCAAACATAAAGTTGAATCATCATCTCACTCTATATATGCATCATGGATTACTTTAGTTACTTGTCCTAAGTATGGAAGTCTAGACATTGAGCAATAATATCAGATCACTCAGAGACCACTGAGAGATCATCTATGTGTAACAAATTTATTTTTCATCAAGTTGCATCGCGTATAATATATGTCCGTTCTTCAAGAAATTTATGCCAATGAAACTTTGTAAGAAAATATAAGTAATAAATTAACTCATTCATATGGAAATTCTATGGTTAAAGGTGCATGTTACTCCAGTCACTGTTGATAGGAACATAATATAATATGTCTACAAATGTTGAACTCTACAACAACATGTATATATCAAAATTATATATATATATATATATATATATATATATATATATATATATAATTTTGATATTTTTTAATTATTAAAATAATTGTGTGTGTCTAATATGCAATTAAAGGTAATAGAAGAAACATTTTATACTAGGAGAAGAGAAAAAATAATAATATTAAAACTTCGTAATAAATGAGGGTTGGAGATTACTATGTGGCCTAATAAGGAACAAAAAAGTTGCACCTAAAACAAACAGTGACTTTCTTATCATTGATGAAAATTGTCAATAGCATAATGCAGTCAAAAAAAATACATCCCTATATATATATATATATATATATATATATATATATATATATATATATATATATATATATATATATATATATTACTACTAAGAACCTAGGGACATGAACCAATACAAATTTCTATGACTTTGATTCTTATAAAAGGTACCTATAAACATGTCTTGGATTTGATAATCACAAGTACTATAAATCTAAGATTAAACGAGATTTCCTCCTGACTATCTCATCCTTTTTTTAGGCCAGTTCCAGAAAGATTTGGTTCATGAATAGAGAATTAATAAATCATCCACAAATAAAAGAATCATAGGAATATATTCTTATATTGTTAGAAAATGTTTATTTTATTCTCTAATAACACAACTAAAGAAGAAGTTAGAGATAGTTATATTATTTGCTAAACATCCCTTAACATAAATCATCAAAGCATAAAAATGGCACATCATAGTAATGTAACCATGGCAACATCCATATTCATCTTAGTAACACTAATGGTGCCTTTGGTAACATGAGGCCTACCATGAAAAACTTTGACACCTCAAGAAACCAAACCATGTTTCATGTTGCCTCACCTAACGGCAACACACGAAAGCTTGCGAAACCAGAGTAAATAAGGTTTTGAAGCAGGGGGTCACTTGACTTCTAAGCTTTTGGATACCATGACTTCCACTTTTTTTTTTCTTTTTTTTTTTTTAATAAGATAAATTAAAAAACTCTATAATATAATATAATGTAATATAATATAATATAATATAATATAATATAATATATTTAACAAAGCATAAAATGATTCTTTAATTGGATTTTAAATTTCAACAACTCAACAAAGGTGCAGAAAAACTTAGGCTTTGATACCAATTTGATGTAGGACAAATATACAATCAAGCTAGGTTTAATTTGAAAACAGTCAAAATTGGGTTATTGGTATCATAGATATTCTGCTGAAACATATGAAAATTATCAACAAAGAAGTGAGGTAAAAGAACTATTTTAAGTATGGAAATTTGTACTATATTCTAGAAAAGATGGTTGTCAAAGCAAAGCTTGTACCATTTCCAAAATATGAAGATTCTACAACTTAAAACAAAAATAATGCTCAAATACACAGCCGCGCACAAGTTCAATATAAGCAAAAGAATTTAACCATACCAACATAGAGTGGCAGCGATCTTTAACATCCCAAGTGGAAGCCTACCAACCTTTTTCACCATGAACGATAACATGATGGTGCTGTTAGAATAAATTATTCTGGCATCAATACCAACCAATATTTGTTCTTTCTTTTCCTTTCTTTTGACCCTCTCTATGTTTTGTGGCCCAACCATGATCCTTCCCTTATCCACAAAAGTAAAACTAAAGTACCACTCCATATGCAATTTTAATTCTTAAAGCATGACACAACAGAACAATATGGCTTTGTTCTTGTAATAACAGATTCCAACAACAAAATTCAAGTAATAAGTATGCATATGATAAAAAAGGTTAATCTACTTTGGATTAGTTAAAAAATTTAATCAATAAAAAAACAAGAATCAACTTTTAGGGCAGTGCTTCGTGCATGACTCCCCCGGAGGCCGGTAAAACTTAATTTATTTCAAGACATAAAAGTATTTTTTTTCAACAATCTAAGAGTTGATTCAGGTCTATGTGCAGACTTATTCCGAATGCTCCTAGTGGTAAAACCCCCGCTCTACCAGTATCCCGTCGTCGCACACAATTCGGGAAGATCGACCCGAACTTAGCTCTTGTCCAGAAAATAGAAAGAATTATAATGGAAATGGAGAAACGGAATAGAGAATCAATTTTCTGAATTTTTGGAGGAAGAAGATGGAGAGATTTTTTCTTCTCTCTTGTCTAGATAAGCCAAAGGATTTAAAGGAGATTAATAGGAATAATGGAATGATTATTAGCCATCAAGAGCCATAAAATGGTAGCTTGAATGGTATTGTAAATAATAGGGTATAATGATAGAAATTTAATAAGAATAAAGGGGTAATGAAAGTTGGTTTTTTCACCAATAGTTACAACATTTATAACATCAACAACAACAAAAAACACAACAAAACTATATTAAAAAAAATTGCTCTTGAAAATATATATATATATATATATATATATATATATATATATATATATTAATTGTCACTATTAACCGCCGCCGCCTCCTCCTCCGCAACCACCACCACCACCTCCACCACAGCCACCGCCACCGCTAATTACTGCACCGGCTGCAAGGTGGACCCCAGTAGCCGCAACGTGGTTCTTGTTCTTTTTCTTGTTGTTGTGGGTGTTCTTCTTGCTCTTGTGGCCGCACGCAAAAACGACTGCGCCGAGAACCGCTGCGACAGCGCACAGCGTCAGAAGAGTCGCCAGCGTGGTGCTGCCCGTGAAGCCGCCGCCGGCTGCTAGTGCTCCGAGTGCTCTAGCCATATTTGTTATTGTTATAATTTAGTGAATGAGGATGAAGTATATATATAGAGTGCTAGAGCGCGTGATAAAAGTGACTCTCATGGATGTGGATGACATGGTGACATACACGTCCTGTGTGTATGAAGTCGTAATTATCATAATAGTTGAGAGTTGGAAGTCAAAAAAAAAAAAAAAAAAAGACGAAAGTCGTACACGTTTTCTGTATGAAGAAGTAATTGAACGGGTTTCTTTAATAGGGATTAGAACTTTAGAATATGGGAAGTTCACAAAAAGTAGTAGTTAGTCTATTTACAATGAACAAACAATTGAATTTAAATTAGTAAGCTATGTTATCAATTTTACTATATAATAAAAAAATTTAGTGGTAAAATTTTTGAATTTATAAAATAATCTTGAGTAGTTTATAAACATGATGTTATTAAATCAACTTGCATGTTATTTATCTATTCTACTATATATATAGTAGAAAAACTTGGTGGTCAAATTTTTGAATTCCTAAAATACCATTGAGTATTTTATAAACATGATTTTATTATATCAACTTGCATGTCATTTATGTTTAAGAGTCAAAACAATAAAATTTGCATGCTATGAAGTTTCCTTTTTTTCATACAACTCTTCATTTCTAATGGTAATAATTTTTTTTGTCCTTACCATTTTCCAAATGTTATTATTCTCAATAGAAAATAAAAAAAAAAGAATAAAATTCGCAATTCGAATATCTTGGCATTGTAAAAAGAAAGCATACACACATGAATAATTTTCTGAAAAAAAAACGAAATGACGACAACTGATCTTATAATATTTTAATTAAAATATGTACAAAGTACGTACATGTAAACTAATTATACTTAATTCAGATGAAAATTTTTACAATTGGAGAATGGCTTGTGACATCCATGTTCCAACACGTTGGAAATTACATGGATTTGAAGATGGTTGAGAAATTCAAACATTCGAGGAAATTCTTTAGTGAGAAAGTAAAGATGGTTGGAAAGTACACACGTTTGTGTGGACTTTTGAATGGCTTGTGACATCCATGTTCCAACACGTTGGAAATTACATGGATTTGAAGATGGTTGAGAAATTCATTTGAACATTCGAGGAAATTCTTCAGTGAGAAATTCATTTAGATTTGAGGAACTTCTTAAAGTTTTTGACTGAAGCTTATGGGACCAAATTATATGTTCACAAAGTTCCCGTCGAGTAAATAGAGAATAAGATTCGAGGCTTTTTTCCATCGGTGGCGGATCTTCATGGAGATCTTAAGGGAATCTTTTCTCTTCGAGAATAAAAGCCTATTTTAAGTAAACATAAAAACTTGTCGATGTCATATTAATATATTAATGATATAAGTTTATTTTTTATTTTTTTTAAAGGAAAATTTTATCAAATGTACAAAAATTCCAAAATTTTTATGAAAAACTCACCGCAAAATAATATTTTATCGCATGTCCAGAATTAGCGAAAAATATATAAAATGGTGCGGAATGACCTTTTTGTCCTTCTAATTTATTGAAAACACCCGCGAAACCTACTTTTTTAAAAAGAAAACGTTTCGATTCTTCCTCTTCTTTCATATGCTCACTTTCGAATCTAGGCTTTTTCCTCCAAAATTTTCAAACCTTACTTCAAAAACTTGTCAGTGACTCTCCATTCATAATCTTCACACCATATCGTCGTCATCAGTTACCACTTCATCATCATCAGCAGCATCAACTGGAACCCCAGTTAGAGAAGAGAGAGTTGATGTGAAGAGAATTAAGAGCTTTTTGTTATTCTCCGTGTTAAAATCACGGAGAATTGACATTGGAAAATTACCTTTTTCCTGGTTAAATTGACAGAGAATTGCCATTCTCCATGTTGAAATGACGGAGAATAGTCATTTTTCGTGTTAAAATGTAGGAGAATGGTCATTCTCCGTGTTAAAATAACGGAGAATGGCAAAAATCACGGAGAATGGCCATTCTCCGTGTTAAAATGAATGAGAATGGTCATTCTCCGTGTTAAAATCACGGAGAATTTTCACTCTCCGTGTTAAAATTAATGAAGCATCAACTGGAACCCCAATTAGAGAAGAGAGAGCTGATATGAATTTAATTAAGAGCTTTTTTTCATTCTCCGTGTTAAAATCACGGAGAATTTATATTCTCCGTGTTAAAAATACGGAGAATGATGAGAATTACCATTTTTCGTGTTAAAATGACAGAAAATGGCCATTCACCGTGTTAAACTGCAGGAGAATGGTCATTCTCCGTGTTAAAATAACGAAGAATTGTCATTCTCCGTGCTAAAATTACGGAGAATGGTCATTCTCCGTGTTAAAATGAATGAGAATGGTCATTCTTCGTGTTAAAATCACGGAGAATTTTTATTCTCCGTATTAAAATGACGGAGAATAGCCTGCAGGAGAATAGTCATTATACTGAGCCATAGGTTCATCCCATTAATTTGGGCTTAGGACTTAGTAAAATGAACATATTAAATGAGATTCATTATACTGAGCCCTTGGTTCATCCTATTAATTTGGGCTTAGGACTTAGTAAAATAAACTATTAAATGAGATTCATTATACTGAGTCCTAGGTTCATCCCATTAATTTGGGAGTCTTTAACCAACGACCACGTGGCATGTGGTTTGGACCACACTCACCCTATATAAGGGAGAGTTTTTATGAAGAGTCGCATCTTCCTCTCTTAGCATTTCCAACAGTACCATTGTTTCACTTAACAAAATGCCTGGAGGAATTGGCTTTTGAAAATAAAACGAGAAAAAGTACAAGAAGTACAATTTTGATTCTGGAAAAGTATTGCTATGGAAGTCTGATCTGTAAATGATCACTTTGTTCCTTGGACCATATGATGATGATGAAGATCACTGCTTGAAGTAGAACAATTTGGAAGAACTAATGCACCAGAAAGGTATCGACGCACTTGGGCACTGATGGCGAGGCCGAATGCTTTCCTGCTTTGCTTCACTCTGTTCTGGAAAAAAAAGGTTGAAGAAGAATGCTCTGGAGAATCAAAATCTCGAAGCTCTGATCTCTGTATTCTCTACTGTCTCTCCGCGTCTCTGTATCTGTATTCTTGAGAAAAATGAGTCTATTTATAGACTGGGACTTCTGTGCGTAAAAGAGCATCAAAATCTGTCTTTATGCTAACAACTGCCATCCACGATCAGAGTCATGCTTTGCATATGTTGACACGCGTCCCATTATTTCAGTAAGAATAGGATACATGTACACACGTTCTTCGAAATATGTGGCATGAAGGCCATGTAGGCAAACCACGTTCCAAACTGGCCAGAAAGAATAGGGCGTAAAAATAGCCCTAACATCCTCTAGGCATAGTAAGATGAGCGTAAAATAGCTCTGTCATAGGTTTCCAGCGTAAAGTGGTTATTGAATAACCTTGAGCGTAAAATGGCTCAAATAGATTTCACGCACACATTGTTTTTTATGAGCGTAAGGACTCATGTAAAACTCCGTGCGTAAAAGAAACCCTTCAGTGAGCGTAAAGTAGCTCGATCTTTATAAACGACAACAATGGTCTTTATATAAGACAAATTCCATTGAATTCTGTGGTAAATGCCATCATTAATATCTTCATGTCAAAATCTGCATTAAATGCGAGATTTGATAGCTTTTGTCTAGCGTGAAAGAGGCTGCTCTGTCCTTGGCGTAAAATCACCGGTGTAGACCCAAGCGTAAAATGATCAATCTGCTTAGGCATAAAGCGATTAGCCTTGTCTTGGGCGTAAAAAATTACCCGTTCTGTTAGGCGTAAAGCAGACCACTTATGAATGAGATGACTCTTTCTTTGAAGCACTTTTTACGCTTCTACAAGACCCCCTTCAAAGTTTTCAAATATCTCCAAAATTTGAAACACTTTGAACAGAAGCGTAAAAGTTGAGATTTGATGAGCGTAAAATTCGGGATACGCAACAGTCGTCCACGTAAGAGCGGGGATATCCAACAGTCAGCGTAAAGTTCAAGAAGAAAATAATGTCGGTCAATACTTAACCGTCACAATAAATTTCTTCTTCGTAACTTTCAAAATGTTTCTTCATCTTCCCGAGTGAGCGGTTTCCAATGAGGAATGTGAAGAGTTGCTTTAATTTGTATAAATAAGGATAAACTCTTTACTCTTGGCATTCATCCTCATAGTTGATATGGCGCCAAAGAAAGAACCAATCGTGGAGGGGGACTTCGATCGCCAGGCTTAACCTCGAGATAGAGAACGAGTGAGCACAAAATCTTCTAGAGTGTTTTGGGCTGACCCCAGCGGTCTTCAGTCGTATTGATGGTGGTCCTTCAACTGCATACGAGGGACCGGGTGACGCAGAAGCATTCCTTCGTCTGATGCGTCGCTCTGGGATTCACAATATGCGTGAGTTGGGTGCATCCCTTCGTCAACCCAACGAACAATAATATTCTATGTATTGTGACTCTTTTATATGTAGGGATCCGCTCCCATCCATTATAAATAAAATCTTTGATATTTAACCTCATCTATTGACGCGCATGCACTTCTGTTGACCGCTTCTGAGATTGTTAATTTCGAGAAACAAACCAACACGTGGCGTCTATCTTGTGGTCACAAGATCCTTTAAATAAGATCTTCTCCCGAAATAGACTCATCTTAATAATTTCTTCAGTCTTTATAAATAGCCGAGAATGTTTCATATATTCTCGTACTCATCCCTCTGAAGATAACTTTCTACGATGTTGTTCTCCAACAAATGAGAATGACGGAGCTTCCCATTGGCGTTCCTTTGCATGTCCAATCATTAGACGCAGATTCAACCATCATTAGAGCCAAACCATTCGACTCAAGTGGTAAGTCTGATCGTAAGTAAATATCTGTCTTCGAATTTCAGGTTTGAAAACAGCTATTTTACGAACGTAAAGCCCTGCTGAAGCACTGGCGTAAAAGTCTTATTGAAGCACTGGCGTAAAAGCCTTGCTGAAGTATTGGCATAAAAAGTCTTGTTGAAGTATTGGCGTAAAAAGCCTTGCTGAAGCATTGGCGTAAAAGTCTTGTTAAGCATTGGCGTAAAAAGCCTTGCTGAAGCATTGGCGTAAAAAGCCTTGTGAAGCATTGGCGTAAAAAGCTTGCTGAAGCATTGGCGTAAAAAGCCTTGTGAAGCATTGTGTAAAAGCCTTGCTGAAGCATTGGCGTAAAAGCCTTGTGAAGCATTGGCGTAAAAGCCTTGCTGAAGCATTGGCGTAAAAAGCCTTGCTGAAGCACCGACGTAAAAGCCTTGCATCTGTTTTAGTCTGATAATACTTCTGTCTAAAATACTTTTTCTTCGTTATTTTCTGCAGAAGCTTGGCTGGAGAGCTTTTTCAGAACTGGCATTGGTGACTTTGACGCTGAAAGAGCGTTCTTCTGACATCAACATCAGGGAGCTCATGCGCTTTTGACGCGCAAATCAGACAACTCAGAACTCTTCATGGAATAGAAGGGTCTTCCTCTGATGGTAGGAAGAGCCTTTATACATGGAGAGTTGGATGGTGGAGTCAACTCTACCCCGAGAAATCGGGTAGTAGAGTTCATTTCACGGCAGAACTAGAATTGTATCCCAATGATGGATACGTTCCTATCTCCTCTGAGAGGCCGCTCCTAATCCACCAATTGTATTGGCAGCAACACGTCCTTCGGGCTGCCATACTCTGGGGTTCTCCTCTTTCTGAGAGAGAAGACCAGAGTTTGATTCCTGCTGTTCTGATTGCCACGGGGGCTCAGACAGTAAGGAACTGCCACCAACAACGAACCCGACGGAGAAGATCCAGAGAAGAAAATAGATCTCTATTAGGTTATCGTTGTGTGTGTAGAATGAAAATCCAAAATTGTAATAGATTTCTATTATGATTTGTAAGAAAGTCTAAGAAAATGTAATAGACTTTTATGATGATATGAGAGTGGAAATGATAATTCTTCTATGATCAATGATTTGTATCTATCTGGATGTAATGTGGACATGATAGATAATGAAATCTTATTTTCTGATTTAGAGTACACAATATTATCAGAGGTAATATGGACGTGATAGTATGTGGGAACTCAAAAGAAAATAGATTAACTTCTATGCAGAGGTCAAATGGAAAATGATAGATAAGAAAAGTAGGTAGATTCAGTATTTATCCAGAGGTTATGAAAACATGATAAATAACGAATCCCACTTTTTAATCAAAATAGAAGATTAAAAATCCTTCTCTAAAGAGACGAGAAATCAGCTTAACCAAACCTTGGTAGCTGGGGAATAAGGAGACAGATGTTGCGAGCATACACGACAGACGAATCAACGTATTTCTCGGGAAAAAGGAAGGACGATTCAATTCCATAATTAAATGGATGAACCTAGTAATATGAACGAACGAGTCTTTTCGGAAATGAAAAGTCATTTTCAATTTCAGAGACCAGTTCATTAATAATCGTCTTCTATAAATAGGCGAGAACTCTCTGTAATCTTTTCATTCTCATTTCCGCTCCTCTATTGGAAATGTCTTCCGAGGATGCACAGCAAAAGAATGAAGTCTCCAGGGACATTGAGGACGTTATTGAGACATGCCCCGCTGAGCCAATAGTGACAGGCCCGACTGAAGTAGGCAACAGTTCTTTTACGCTCAAGCCGCCCCAAGACATCCTTGCCTTCTTAGTAGAGTCAGGAGAAACTCCTGAAGAAGAAGCACTGAGGATAGCCGTCTGCAAATTTTTCATGAGTTCAGAAAACGATGCCTTCTATGCATTGGCTGACTATGTATTCAATAAGGAAGGGAGTGGCCCTCGTCCTTAATCTTTTATCTTGAACAAAAATAATAAAAGAAGTTTTATTTTTTGTTCTGTCTTCTCTTTTTATACATAGTATTTCTTGAGAAATTTGCCATTGATCGGAAGCATGAGTAGATCTCCGTTGGGTTTTGACAACCGATAAGGCACCATTAGAGAACACGGACTCAATCACATACGGGCCTTCCCATTTCGCTTGGAATTTCCCTTTGCTTTTGTGAGTCATCACCATTGGTCTCCGAACAGCCAATACAAGCTCGCCGATTTTGAATACCCTCTCCTTGACTTTACGATTGAAAGTTCGAGATATACGGGCTTGATATAGCTCAATATGCTGTTGTGCTTGAAGACGCTTCTCGTCCAATCCTTCAAGTTCTTGGAGGCGTAAGCGATCATTATTCTCTGTAGTTAGCTCATTAGCAATAGCAATTCGAAGAGAAGGAATCTGGATTTCCAATGGGAGGACAGCTTCACATCCATAAACCAGTGAAAATGGTGTAAAACCAGTAGGAGTTCGGACCGTTGTTCGGTATGCCCATAGACATTCTCCCAAGCTTCTCATTCCAATCCTTTTATTAGAAGAGACAAACTTTTTGAGGAGTTTGATGATCGTTTTGTTAAGGCTTCAGCTAAACCATTAGCAGCTGGATTATAAGCCGTAGAAGCCAGATTTTGAATTAGGTTCTTGTCACAGAACCGATAAAATACCTGGCTGGCAAATTGCGGTCCATTGTCATGAATTATTCGTCGAGGAATCTCGAAACGATAAATGATATAATGTTTAATGAAGCTGACTACATTAGATGTCTTTACTTCAGCAAGGGGAACTGCTTCTGCCCACTTAGAAAAATAATCGGTTATAGCTAATATGAACCGATGTCCTTTAACAGAAGGAGGGTTGATCGGACCAATGATATCCATACCCCAAGCTTCGAAAGGCCAAGAGGCTGCTGTAGGATGTAGAAATTCAGAAGGTTGATGAATAAAGTCTGCGTGAGTCTGGCATGCTTTACATCTTCTGGCATAGTCTACAGCATCTTCTATCATAGAGGGCCAATAATACCTCATTCTTCGAATACGATCTTGTAACTTTGGACCCGGTTGATGAGCACCACAGACACCATCATGAGCCTCGCGCAGTGTTTGTTTGGCTTCACTTTCTGAGAGACAGCGTAGCAAGAGTCCATCATATGAACGACGATACAACATATGTAAAGACGAATCATAATAAAATCGAAATGATCGTCTCTTGATTGATGCAGCTTCTTTAGGATCTTCAGGCAGAATTCCATGGACTACATAATCAATGAATGGAATTCTCCAATCTTTCCGCTGGGAACTTGTCTCTGTACCATAACTTTGTTCAATATGCAGATTACTCTTCACACAGAACAAGTCTCGGTCTAGAAGAGTAATTGTATTTTGCCTTCGGATTGGGACAGCCAAGTCTGCAGCTAAGCTGGCAAGAGCATCAGCTTCCACATTCTGAGAACGCGGCACAAATTCAATGAAGAATCCTTTGAATGAGAGGACCAACTCAACTACCACCTGATGATAAGGGATGAGATCAGGATTTCTGACTTCATAAGTCCCTCTAACTTGATTGACGATCAATTGAGAATCTCCATAAGCCTCTAGGAATTCAATATCCAATTGCTTTGCTACTTGGAGACCAATCAATAGAGCATTATATTCTGCTACATTGTTAGAGCATGGCTCATTAAGAGAATAAGCACGGTATATGACCATTTTATCAGGAGAAACCAAGACGATTCCTACCCCGGAGACAATATTGCCTTTAGGTCCCACTCGTGATGCTCCGTCAAAATATAATTGCCATATGTCATTCTTCAAAGTCATGTTGCAATCCACTACTTCGTCTGGAATGTCTTCATATAACTTCGAAGTTTCAGGTACAGGATGAGCAGCTAAGAAATCAGCTAACGCTTGGCCCTTCACTGATTTTTGAGGCACATAGACCATGTCATAAGGAGTGAGCAACATCGTCCAGGTAGCTAACCTGGAATTAAGAATGCTCGGTTTTCTTATCAATATCCGAATGGGATTTATTCTGGAGATAACATGAATAGTCTGTCTAGTGACGTAATGCCTTGTCTTTTGGATGGCAAAAACCAAAGCTAGACATTTCTTTTCCACAGGAGTATATCTGTGTTCAGCTCCTACCATCATTCTGCTCAGATAATATATAGCTTGTTCATGACCCATATCACTTTTTTTTGCAGAAGAGCGCCAAGTGAATGATCCAAGACTCGAACATACAGCAGAAATGGTCTTCCTATCACCGGAGGTACCAGAACAGGCGGGTTTGTAAGATATTGCTTAATGTCATTAAAGACTTTTTGACATGCTTCATCCCAGACAAAAGATACTCCTTTCTTTAATAGACGGGAGAAAGGTTGACATCTCCCAGAAAGATTAGATATAAATCTTCTGATATAAGCAATACGGCCCTGAAAGCCACGGAGTTCTTCAGGTTACGAGGAGGACGCATTTCAAGAATTGCTTTAACCTTATCAGGATCAACATGGATACCCTGAGAGGTAATGACAAATCCTAAAAACTTACCACTGGAAACCCCTAAGAAAGACTTAGTAGGGTTCATTTTCAATTGATGTTGACGCATCAATTCAAATACTGTCTTCAAGTCTTGAATGTGATCATTCTTTGACCGACTTTTAACAGCAATGTCATCTACGTAGCATTCAACTATTTTTCGTAGATGTACTTGAAAGATATTGCTCATAGCCCGTTGATATATGGCACCGGCATTTTTAAGACCAAACAGCATAATCGTATAGCAGAAAACCCCAAGGGGTGTTCGAAAAGATGTATGCTTCTCATCTTCTGGATGCATCTTGATCTGATTGTATCCTGAGAATCCGTCCATGAAAGACATACGTTCAAACCGCATGTATTGTCTATTATGACATCAGTAATGGGAAGCAGAAATTCGTTCCTTTGGACAAGCCGTATTAAGATCTCGGTAATCTATACAAACTCGGACTTTTTCGTTCTTCTTCATGACAGGAACAATATTGGCCACCCAATCGGGTGTTGTTCTTCACGAACGAAGCCACATGTAATCAGCTTTTTGACTTCTGCTTCAATTGCATCCATCATATCTGGTCTAAAATGCCGTTGCTGCTATTTTACAGGTTTGACGTTAGGCAAAATATTGAGTTTATGAGTAGCAACTTTAGGATCTAGTCCCTGGCATATCCTCATAACTCCATGCAAAGATGTCAATATAATCTTTGATAAGTTTTATCAACTCTTCCTTTTCATCTTCAGAAAGATTCTTACTGATGAATATTGGTCTGGGCGTAATTCCATCTCCAACATCGATCTGGATAACCTCATCTTCTGTAGGTGGTTGTCGCTGTTCAAAACGAAGTTCCCATTGAGTATCCATCTGTTGAGCCCAAGGATCATTCTCAAATGGCTCCTGATTCATCATCGGTTTGAACCATATTGACTGAGAATATCTGTCTAGATTCATCATATGAGGAATCTATGTTGTCTTTATATTGATGACTTTGATTATCAGAAGATAAAGTCATTCTCTCAATAAACTTGACAGCCATATACTCGAAAAGGAAATCTTCATTGATATCAAAGAGATGAGCAATATTTACATCATTTACAATCTGATTGTTATGCTTCGGATTAGTCAACAGCGGACCATCATCCGTCTTCTGCGTAGATTTGCCAAGATTGACAATCAACTGGTGATTCTGGATCATTCGTACAAGAAGTACGCCATTTGACTTTGATCATAAAAGGTTGAACTTGGCTCTTAGCAGGAATTTTTATTGATTCCTCAGATGAAGCTTGAGTTCTTCCTTTAACCTTGATTATTCAAGGTTGATCATTGACAGGTTGAGATTGGATTCGTCCCTTGACTATGATCTTTAAAGGTTACTCCTCTGACAGATCTTCATTAATAGACTGATCCTCAGATGATGATTCTTCAGCCATGTCTGATATCTCTTTCATATGCTCTTGTTTATAAAGCCTTGAGTCAGAGAAGTAGGCTTCAACACCCTTGAAAGGATTAATATCAGCAAACTCGGTTTTCACAACTCCTTGGGAGTCCACATACTTGAAACATTGGTGGAGAGTTGAAGGTACAATATTGTGTTCATGAATCCACGGTCTTCCAAGAAGAACATTGTAGGATACGTCCTGAGTTGATAACATAGAAAGTTACCATGGTTCGAAGATCACCAATCTGAATTTGCAGACGAATCTTCCCCAGTGGCTTGCTCTTGCCAGAGTTAAAACCAACAATAGTGGTACTAGTGTAAGTCAGCTCACTAGTAGGAATCCTCAGGGGTCTTAGCATACTCTGAAGAATTATGCTAATTAGAGGACCCAGGATCAATGTAAATCCTGTCAATTTCAGTGGATTCGATATATCCAGTGTAGCACAGAGGTCTATCATGCTTGTTGTGTTTCAATAGCATATCCTCTTGTGTAAAGGTGATGTTGGGAATTGCTTCCATCACGCTATGACATTGCGGACATGACACTGGTATATTATCGGGAGTCTTGAGTTGAGCCAAGCATGAATCTGCTTGAAGTAAAGCTTCGCTCAAAGTCTTCCTGCTTCTCTTGGAAAGGCGAAGCAGTTCGAATATAGATAATCTAGCCGGAGTATTGGCTAACTAGGCTAGAATATCGAACTTATAAGGCTTCATTATCACCCCCTGACTGGAAGCAGACTTTAATGGGATATCAAAGCGTACTGCCTTCTGTTTCCCCTTTTCAACCACAGACGGTTTATCAGGAACAGGAGAAGGTTGAACTGGTAGTGTTTCCACTACATCTTCTACTTCTTTGGAGGATCCCTTATAGTCTTTGTGGTACTCTTTTCCAGATCTTGTACCAGCAAAAGTTTTTTCTTCAGACTCAGGAGAAGAAAGTACCATATTACAGGATTTAGTCTTTCTTCCTTTAGCCTTCTTCTTGTGAGGGTTGTTACGAGGAACTTCAGAACCTAATCCAGCGGTAGAATTCTGATTTTGAATTTGTAAAGGAAGACGCATTCCTTTATCATGGTTCAAACCTTCTGCCTTTTGAAAGTCGTAACCCATCTTCTTCATGAGAATAACAGATTGTTGACTATACAAATGGATAGGCAGTGGACTTTGAACAGGTGTTTCAGTACAGGAAGAGGAAGGAACCTCTGCAACTACATGGAGAATGAAGCATAGACGTCTCTGTAGTTAAGGGAGGAGAAGGATTCGGGATACGAGGAGAAATCCCTATTGGAGCTTTTTATAAGCAGCAAAGACTTGCTGTGCCCGGTATAAAGGAACACTGTTCATAGCTAGCCACTGCTGATGGGTAAGCTTGAGCTTGGTAGGAGGAGCTAGACTTGGAGGACAGATGTTTAAGTCCTTTCAGTCTATCTTCAAGAGGAAGGCCATCCCATAGATGATCCAAGTCATCAGGATCTGGAATAACATGAGAAATCATGTTGCAGGTTTTGACTTTCTTACCTTTCTTGGATTTTGAAGGTTTACCTTAATTTTCCAACTCAGGTACTAAGTCAGGATGTACCCACATGATTTCACCATTGTTCAATGTGAGTGGCAGCAATTCTGCATTTTCTTCCCTGGCAGGCGGGATATTCACGATCTTCATCGTCGCCTTCGGGATTGGGATAATTCCATCTGGGACTTGCTGTGGAGGAAAATTCCCGAACTGAAGAGAAACCATATTGGTCGTAACAGTATGGTCATCATTGGTTAAAGTGATAGCGCCACCATTTATCAGCTCTTGGATCTTCTTTTTCAAGACATAGCAAGCACTGGTAGGATGATTAATGTATCTATGATAGATACAATATTTGGGATTGTCAGTCAGATTCACCTCATTAGGCCTCTTTGGCTCTGGAATCTGAAGTTTACCACTTTTCACCAGACATTGAAATATCCCTGGGATATCGCTTTCGTCAAAGGAGTATTCTTCCTTTGGCCTGAAGATTCCTGATTACTCGGTGTCGTTTTATTCTTGGAAAGATTAACCATAAGAGTATCTTTTTCCCTTCACATTACGATTGCCAGGATTATTGCCAGAATTATTTTTCTTCCCTTTATCTTCTGAAGCGAAAATCATCCCGTGTTCACGAGCCAACCTACCATTGGTCTCGACAGAAACTGCTGCTATGATAAACGAAGCCCAATCTGTGAATTGGGAACCCGTGAAGACAGCAATGGATGGTCGCAGATTCATCTTGCATGTATCAATCAATGCTGAATCTGGCATACCAGGAGGCATCTTTAGAGTAGCTTGTCGAAAACGTTCAATGAACGTCCGAGTATCTTCTTTCTCCTTTTGTTTGATTTCTATCAAGAAGGACATGTTCATGTCCATACCTCCTTCATAGAAGCAGGAGAGAAATATTGCCTTGAATTCGTCAAAAGACGAAATAGAATTATCGGGTAAGCTACGATACCAGTCATAAGCTGAACCCGTGAGGCACCCGATGAACACTCGATGTGAGAAGAGCATCATTTTTCTGCAAGTGTACAGTCATAATATCAAAGTAATTGATATATTGACTGGGGGATGCTTTTCCATCGAATAAAACCATGGATTGTGGCTTGAACTTCGGTGGGAAGGGTACATCATTCCAATGAGGAGGATAAGGTTGCTTAATCCCTAACCTCTGGAGCTGATCTTTGTGCTTCAAAACTTCAAACTGTGCTTTAAGTTCACGCACTGCTTGAATGGCTTCACGGGTTTGAGGAAGCACATTTGACTGAGTAGTCGTTGGATGTACCATGATCCCCACTGGAGGTGGTACATCTTCAGGAATGATGGGATCAGGAGATGCATAATTTTGATTAGCAGCAGGTTCTTGAATATTCAAAGGTATTTCAAGCCCTTGACTATCTTGAGTTTGTGCTGCTACTGGTGCCGGTGTCACTACTGTCGGCTGAGCAGTTTGCTGATTCAAAATTATCTGATGCATGCTTTACATCATGTTAAGCATATCCTTCAGTGATTGCTCAACGGCAGTGAGACTGCTGCTCTGTATTAACAGATGAGGTCTCTGGTTCATCCCCAACAGCGTAGGATTCAACCTCCCTTGAAGATACAGAAGGATTTGTATAGAAGTACGAATCCACACTATCGGTATCAGACTCAAAAGATTGAGTACCCCCAGCTTCCGAGTCAGAAGTCTACATTTGTCTTTGCCTTCTTGACCGAGTGTTCTGATATACTCCTTCAAAAGAATCAAGAAGCCTGTTGAACTGTTGTTGACTTGGAGTTTGGGACGTGTTCCGTCTTGGATGTCGTCCTCTGTTAGTATGAGATGCCATGTTGACTGACAGCATATGGCAACTCATGTTCTTGATCTTCAGCTTGATGTGGAGGCGCATTGAAAACTCAACCGATCAAAAACTGATCGTTTTGATGCTGAACAACAACAGTTGATCACAACCTGGTGATATTCACAATGATGTTTTTCTTGAGGGAAATGTCACCGGCGATTGTCTATTCTTACGCTTTTGTATTAGCAATTCGCGTAAGTCAGAAGGAGTAGATGGAGTATTCTTCTTTATTATATTCGGGGTAGAAAAACGTTTAGTCCCTTGTGTATAAAGAAGATTACTGGCTGTATCCACAGAACCAAACTGTACACTTTTACGCGTTTGGAGTTGTGTGCGTAAATCTTGAGATTTAGCAAGCAGGACTCCATTTTCTTGGCGCGTAATTTGTAAGTTTGGTACCTTGCGTAAAGCAGTAATAAGAAGGCTGTTGGTATAGGACAGAAGCTTTACCAACGTATTTTTATGCTGCACACGTTTAGATACATTCACATTAGACGTGTGAGCATCATTGTGAATTTCATCTACACTGTCATAGACAGGAGACTTATCTTTACGCATGGAACGTAAAATCTTGTTATCTACCACGTTATCAACGGGAGATTTTGTTTTACGCGAGGAGCGTAATTTATTTGGGCCTACCACGTCACCGACGGGAGACTGATTCTTACACCCAGAAGCACAAACTTTAGAGTCTGCCCCATTATGAATGGGAGACTCATTCTTATGTACTGAGCGTAGAACTTGGTTCTTACCCACTGAGCGTAAAACTTGATTCTTACGTAGTGGGCGTAAAATCTGATTATCTTCACCGTTACAAACGGGAGATAAATCGTCACACTTTGAGTGCAACTCTGAAGTAAAGACTGCCTCGTTATCGAACGGGAGTCCCTACGACAGGAGTGGGGAGAATTCCCTTATCATCAGAAGCAACAGAGAGATCAGAAACCACTTTGGATTTGGGAATCCAAACTTTTCGCGCTTTACGAGACTTTTGAATATTAGAGTGGCGAGAACCACCTCCAGTTCGGAGCATTTCTTCATAGGCAGTCTGGTCGAAGTGCACAACCAGAGTCTTCTTGGTCGAACCGACCGAAACATCATCATATTGAGCAATCACCTCCTCGTTAAAGAGAGAAGGTAGTCCCCAGCAGAGTCGCCATTTTGTTTCACTTAACAAAATGCCTGGAGGAATTGGCTTTTGAAAATAAAACGAGAAAGAGTACAAGAAGTACAAATTTGATTCTGGGAAAGTATTGCTATGGAAGTCTGATCTGTAAATGATCACTTTGTTCCTTGGACCATATGATGATGATGAAGATCACTGCTTGAAGTAGAACAATTTGGAAGAACTAATGCACCAGAAAGGTATCGACGCACTTGGGCACTGATGGCGAGGCCGAATGCTTTCCTGCTTTGCTTCACTCTGTTCTGGAAAAAAAGGTTGAAGAAGAATGCTCTGGAGAATCAAAATCTCGAAGCTCTGATCTCTGTATTCTCTCCTGTCTCTCCGCGTCTCTGTGTCTGTATTCTTGAGAAAAAATGAGTCTATTTATAGACAGGGGCTTCTGTGCGTAAAAGAGCATCAAAATCTGTCTTTACGCTAACAACTGCCACCCACGATCAGAGTCATGCTTTGCGTATGTTGACACGCGTCCCATTATTTCAGTAAGAATAGGATACATGTACACACGTTCTTCGAAATATGTGGCATGAAGGCCATGTAGGCAAACCACGTTCCAAACTGGCCAGAAAGAATAGGGCGTAAAAATAGCCCTAACATCCTCTGGGCGTAGTAAGATGAGCGTAAAATAGCTCTGTCATAGGTTTCCAGCGTAAAGTGGTTATTGAATAACCTTGAGCGTAAAATGGCTCAAATAGACTTCACGCACACATTTGTTTTTTATGAGCGTAAGGACTCATGTAAAACTCCGTGCGTAAAAGAAACCCTTCAATGAGCGTAAAGTAGCTCGATCTTTATAAACGTCAACAATGGTCTCTATATAAGACAAATTCCATTGAATTCTGTGGTAAATTCCATCATTAATATCTTCATGTCAAAATATGCATTAAATGCGAGATTTGATAGCTTTTGTCTAGCGTGAAAGAGGCTGCTCTATCCTTGGCGTAAAATCACCGGTGTAGACCCAAGCGTAAAATGATCAATCTGCTTAGGCATAAAGCGATTAGCCTTGTCTTGGGCGTAAAGAAATTACCCGTTCTGTTAGGCGTAAAGCAGACCACTTATGAATAAGATGACTCTTTCTTTGAAGCACTTTTTATGCTCCTACAACCATGTTTGACCCAGACAGCTTCGAACGGTCGTCATTGGCCTTGCACAAGTTGGCTATTGGTTGTGGATCCCTTCGTTCAAAGAAGCTATGTCTTTGTACAAGAGCTGCTGATGAGTGTCGAGATGTACCGGAATGCCCACCATGAGGAGTTCAAACCTGAGCGACGTCTTAGAGGTCTTGGAGGTCCTGACGACAGGGTTTGGGTTGATTGCCAACCCGAAGAGCCACAGGTTGTTCTCTGCCCTGCTCATAGCGGTTGCACGCCTTTGTTAGGCTGAAAAAGCCTCAGGAGCTGCCGCGAGCCAATAGCTGCTTCAGAAAGTGGTCTTCTCTGACGAAAAAATAGTTCACTGCGCATCTGGGGGTTCTGTGGGCGCAGACCTTGATGGCGACTGTATTCACATCTTCTATCCACAGTCGCTTGCCGCAAGGTTAGAAGTTGTCGAGCTATTCAGTGTAGAACAACAATTGCTTAGTTCTCACAAAAGAGTCATACGGTCATACTGTGAAGACTAACCCCATTGTTGATCTTTAGGAGTTCTTTTCATATAATCACAAAGAATCTGTAATAGACCCTTGTTGGTGTGAGTTTTAATAAAAGAACTTTTTGTGATCTTTTTTGTTGTATATTCTGTTAAAATCTTTTCTATTGTATGTTTCTGTTGTATCTTCTACAAGACTCCCTTCAAAGTGTTAGAATGCAGAAGAATGACCATTCTCCGTGTAAAAATTACAGAGAATGGCCATTTTCCATTGTAAAATTACGAAAAATGACCATTATCCGTGTTAAAATCACGAAAAATGGTCATTCTCCGTTGTAAAATTACGGAGAATGGCCATTCTCCGTGTTCAAATCACGGAGAATGGCTATTCTCGTGTTAACATGCATGAGAATAGTCATTCTCTATGTTAAAATTACGGAGAATGGCCATTCTCCGTTGTAAAATAACGTAGAATGGTCATTCTCCGTGTTAGAATGCAGGAGAATGGCCATTTCTCGTGTTAAAATTACGGAGAATGGTTATTCCCCATGATAAGATCACGGAGAATGGCTATTCCGGTGTTAACATGCAGGAGAATAATCATTCTCTATGTTAAAATTATGGAGAATGGTTGTTCTCCGTTGTAAAATCACGTAGAATGGTCATTTTCCGTGTTAGAATGCCGGAGAATGGTCATTTCTCGTGTTAAAATCCCGAAGAATGACCATTTTCCATTTTAAAATCACGGAGAATAATCTATTTTTTCCTTTTTTTAAGTATATATTGATTGATATCATAGTTTTCATTGTTGTTTGTTTTATATCAGTGTAAACAACCGAGAAGCTCAAAGAGACAAATAAAATGCTCAAAAATGAGAAAAGCGAGCTTCAGAAACAAGTTGATGTAGGACCTAAAAATCAAGTTGTGCCATATATGTACTACTCAGCAATTAAGTTGTACCTTAAAAATCAAGCTGCGCCATTGATACGAAGCTCAGAGTTCAAACTGCGCCACTGATTAGGTTGCGCTATATATATCAGACTGCACCCAGTCACATTGCGCCAAAGTCTACGTGGCGTCTGTCATTTAATGGTCATCATTACCTGACAGCACTGACAACTGACAGCACAGAAAATAAAGAAAATCTCTTCGAATCCTTCGAATTATGCTGCTCGAGGAGATTGGATTGACAGCTGCCCTGTACGACTTATGAGTTGCGCCTAGGCACAATCTAAACAAATTTTTTAGTTGCGTCTAGACGCAATCTGAACAACTTTTTCTCAAGAGCTACCACGTGCCTATGCATTAAGTTGTGCCTAGGCGCAACCCCATCAGGCGCAGTTTGACTTGTTTACTGAAGCTCGTGCAACCTAATAAAGTTGAGACAGCTTTCATTTCTAAAGTAGGATGACGTGGCGCACATGCCACTAATCTTTCAAGACGTGTCTACTATTCTGTACACGACCACGTGCATCTCAATCACATGATGTCACGCGTCTAAATACAGTTAGTACATGATTGTTAACAGAATGAAAGTTGGTTCAACATCAGGTTGGCGCAACCCAATGTGGCACAATCCAGCCTCGTGCACATTAGACTAACTGCTAAAACAATTATTTCCAGAACTCTATAAATAGAGTTTCCAATCATTGTTAAAAGGGCAATCACACAGAGATCAAGTACTTTTGCAAAATTGCTGCTACATTCTCCAGAGGCTCTAGTCTTCAAGTTTACATAGTCCAAGGAATAAAGTGATCGTCTTCTGATCAGATTCCTACAATTGTACTTACCCAGAATTCAAATTGTACTCTTGTACTCTTTTTAAAATTTTGTAATAGAACAACTTTTTGTTTTTGCAAACAAAATGGCGACTCTGCTGGGGACGACTTTCTCCTCTGACGAGAAGGTGACAACTCAATGTGATACTGCATCGATCGGCAAGACGCAAAAGTCTCTGGTTGTTCAAGTCAACCAGACAGCCTACGAGGATATGATTAGCACCAAGAGCAACAAGCGCACTGTGGCTATCACCAAGAATAGGACTGTGTGGGCTCCTAAGTCTCCCACAGTTGCTGTTGCCCAGGCGCAACCTGAGCACTCAGTGGCCAAGACACAATCTGTCTCAGTGGCCCAGGCACAGCCTGCTTCTGTTTCCCGTGCGCAACCCATTCATTCTACTACCAAGGCGTAATTCATTTGTTCTGCTGCTATAGTACAACCCACTCATCTTATTGCCCAGGCGTAGTCTACTCACCTTACTGCCAAGGCGCAGTCCACTCAGCTTGCTGCCAAGGCGCAGTCTATTCACCCGGTTGCTCGAGCGTAACCTACTCATTTTACTAATAAGGCACAACCAGTAGCTCATTCTGCTATGGTGCAAACTATGCATCTTGCTGCCCAGGCGTAGTTTACACACCATGCTGCTCTGGCACAACCCAAAGGAACTAGTCTTTTGGCTATTCCTTCTTGTTCTTTTGTTCTGAACTTAGAGAAGCAATGTTCTAGTGCTAGCACTAGACAGGACAAAAGGAAGGGTCCTTTGACACTTCCTCAACTCGCGTTACCGGCGCCTAAGACGGTTCAACAACAAAATAAAGGAAAACGCTTCTTAGCTAACCCTCTATAAAATAAGAGAAAACACCTCTTGGTTTTTTCTAAAAATTCCCTGGTCTATGAATCAGAGGAAGATATATCAGATTCTGTTCCTTTAAACAGTGAAGAGAGAGCTGATGTGAAGAGAATTAAGAGCTTTTTGTTATTCTCTATGTTAAAATCACGGAGAATTGACATTGGAAAATTGCCTTTTCCCGGGTTAAATTGACAGAGAATTGCCATTCTCCATGTTGGAATGACGAAGAATGGTCATTTTTCGTGTTAAAATGTAGGAGAATGGTCATTCTCCGTGTTAAAATAATGGAGAATGGCAAAAATTACGGAGAATGGCCATTCTCCGTGTTAAAATGAATGAGAATGGTCATTCTCCGTGTTAAAATCATGGAGAATTTTCATTCTCCGTGTTAAAATAAAGCAACAACTGGAACCCCAGTTAGAGAAAAGAGAGTTGATGTGAATTTAATTAAGAGCTTTTTTTCATTCTTCCTGTTAAAATCACGGAGAATTGACATTCTCCGTGGTAAAAATATAGAGAATGACAAAAATTACCATTTTCTGTGGTAAAATGACGGAGAATGGCCATTCACCGTGTTAAAATGCAGGTGAATAGTCATTCTCCGTGTTAAAATAATGGAGAATTATCATTCTCCGTGCTAAAATTACGGAGAATAGTCATTCTCCGTGTTAAAATGAATGAGAATGGTCATTCTTCGTGTTAAAATCATGGAGAATTTTTATTCTCCGTATTAAAATGACGGAGAATAGCCTGCAGGAGAATAGTTATTATACTGAGCCATAGGTACTCATCCCATTAATTTGGGCTTAGGACTTAGTAAAATGAACCTATTAAATGAGATTCATTATACTGAGCCATAGGTTCATCCTATTAATTTGGGCTTGGGACTTAGTAAAAGGAACTATTAAATAAGATTCATTATACGAGTCCTAGGTTCATCCCATAAATTTGGGAGTCTTTAACCAACGACCACGTGGCATGTGGTTTGGACCACACTCACCCTATATAAGGGAGAGTTTTTATGAAGAGTCGCATCTTCCTCTCTTAGCATTCTATCACCATTTTTGACCCAGATTTAGCTTCGAACGGTCGTCATTGGCCTTGCACAAGTTGGCTATTGGTTGTGGATGCCTTCATTCAAAGAAGCTGTGTCTTTGTACAAGAGCTGCTGATGAGTGTCGAGATGTACTGGAATGCCCACCATGAGGAGTTCGAACCTGAGCGACGTCTTGGAGGTCTTGGAGGTCCTGACGACAGGGTTTGGGTTGATTGCCAACTCGAAGAGCCACATGTTGTTCTCTGCCCTACTCATAGCGGTTGCACGCCTTTGTTAGGCTGGAAAAGCCTCAGGAGCTGCCGCGAGCCAATAGCTGCTTCAGGAAGTGGTCTTCTCTGACGAAAAAATAGCTCACTGCACGTTGGGGGTTCTGTGGGCGTAGACCTTGATGGCGACTGTATTCACATCTTCTATCCACAGTCTCTTGCCGTAAGGGTAGAAGTTGTGGAGCTATTCAGTGTAGAGCAACAATTGCTTAGTTCTCACAAAAGAGTCCTACGATCATACTGTGAAGACTAATCCCATTGTTGATCTTTAGGAGTTTTTTTCATATAATCACAAATAATTTGTAATAGACCCTTGTAGGTATGATTTTTAATAAAAGAACTTTTTGTGATCTTTTTTGTTGTATGTCCTGTTAAAATCTTTTCTGTTGTATGTTTCTGTTGTATCTTCTACAAGACCCCTTTCAAAGTGTTAGAATGCAGAAGAATGACCATTCTCCGTGTAAAAATTACGAAGAATGGTCATTCCCTATTGTAAAATCACGGAAAATGACCATTCTCCGTGTTAAAATCACGAAAAATGGTCATTCTCCGTTGTAAAATTACGAAGAATGGCCATTCTCCGTGTTCAAATCACGGAGAATGGCTATTCCCGTGTTAACATGCTGGAGAATAATCATTCTCCATGTTAAAATCACGAAGAATGGCCATTCTTCGTTGTAAAATAACGTAGAATGGTCATTCCCCGTGTTAGAATGCAGGAGAATGGCCATTTCTCGTGTTAAAATCGCGGAGAATGGTTATTCCCCGTGATAAGATCACGGAGAATGGCTATTCCGGTGTTAACATGCAGGAGAATAATCATTCTCTATGTTAAAATTATGGAGAATGGTCGTTCTTCGTTGTAAAATCACGCAGAATGGTCATTTCCCTTGTTAGAATGTCGGAGAATGGACATTCCCCATGTTAAAATCACGAAGGATGACCATTTTCCATGTTAAGATCACGGAGAATGATCCATTTTTTTCTCTCTTTTTAAGTATATATTGATTGATATCATAGTTTTCGTTGTTGTTTGTTTTATATCAGTGTAAACAACCGAGAAGCTCAAAGAGACAAATAAAATGCTCAGGAATACGAAAAGCGAGCTTCAAAAACAAGTTGATGTAGGGCCTAAAAATCAAGTTGTGCGATATATGTACTACTCAGCAATTAAGTTGTACCTCAAAAATCAAGCTGCACCATTGATATGAAGCTCAGAGATCAAACTGCGCCACTGATTAGGTTGCGCAATATATATCAGACTGCATCCAGTCACATTACGCCAAAGTCTACGTTGCATCTGACATTTAATGGTCATCATTACCTGACAGCACTGACAACTGACAGCACAGAAAACGAAGAAAATCTCTTCGAATCCCCCGAATTATGCTGCTCGAAGAGATTGGATTGACAGATGTCCTGTACGACTTATGAGTTGCGCCTAGGCACAATCTAAACAAATTTTTTAGTCGCGCCTAGACGCAATTTGAACAACTTTTTCTCAAAAGCTGCTACGTGCCGATGCATTAAGTTGCGCCTAGGCGCAACCCCATCAGGCGCAGTTTGACTTGTTTACTGAAGCTCGCGCAACCTAATAAAGTTGAGACAGCTTTCATTTCTAAAGCAGGATGACGTGGCGCACATGCCACTAATCTCTCAAGACGTGTCTACTATTCTGTACACGACCACGCGCATCTCAATCACATGATGCCACGCGTCTAAATACAGTTAGTACACGATTGTTAACCGAATGGAAGTTGGTTCAACATCTGGTTGGCGTAACCCAATGTGGCGCAATCCAGCCTCGCGCACATTAGAATAACTGCTAAAACGGTTATTTCCAGAAGTCTATAAATAGAGTTTCCAATCATTATTAAAAGGGCAATCACACAAAGATCAAGTACTCTTGCAAAATTGCTGCTACATTCTCCAGAGGCTATAGTCTTCAAGTTCACATAGTCCAAGGGATAAAGTGATCGTCTTTTGATCAGATTCCTATAGTTGTACTTTCCTAAAATTCAAATTATACTCTTGTACTATTTTCAAAAGTTTGTAATAGAACAACTTTTTGTTTTTGCAAACAAAATGGCGACTCTGCTGGGGACGACTTTCTCCTCCGACGAGAAGGTGACAACTCAATGTGATACTGCGTCGATCGGCAAGATGCAAAAGACTCTGGTTGTTCAAGTCAACCAGACAGCCTACGAGGATATGATTAGCACCAAGAGCAACAAGCGCATTGTGGCTATCACCAAGTACAGGACTGTGTGGGCTCCTAAGTCTCCCACAGTTGCTGTTGCCCAGGCGCAACCTGAGCACTCAGTGGCCAAGACACAATCTGTCTTAGTGGCCCAGGCACAGCCTGCTTCTGTTGCCCGCGTGCAATCCATTCATTCTACTACTAAGGCGCAGTTCATTTGTTCTGTTGCCAGAGTACAACCAACTCATCTTATTGCCAAGGCGTAGTCTACTCACCTTGCTGCCAAGGCGCAGTCCACTCATCTTGCTGCTAAGGCGCAGTCTATTCACCCTGTTGCTCGAGCACAAACTACTCATTTTACTGCCAAGGCGCAACCAATAGCTTATTCTGCTATGGTGCAACCTATGCATCCTGCTGCCCAGGCACAGTTTACACACTATGCTGCTCTGGCGCAACCCAAAGGAACTAGTCTTTTGGCTATTCCCTCTTCTCCAGTTCTGAACTTGGAGAAGCAATGTTCTAGTGCTAGCACTAGACAGGACAAAGGAAAGGGTCCTTTGACACTTCCTCAACTCGCGTTACCTGCGCCTAAGACGGTTCAACAACAAAATAAAGGAAAACGCTTCTTAGCTAACCCTCTACAAAATAAGAGAAAACACCCTTTGGTTTTTTTTCTTAAAATTCCCTGGTCTATGACTCAGAGGAAGATATATCAGATTCTGTTCCTTTAAACTGAGGTCTTCGGATCTCTGATATCGGAAAGAATACTGATCAAAAAGGCATCTTGCCTACCCCTATGGGGTCTGGTCAAGATCTTCCAACCGTATAAATTTTAAGATCTAAGCAAGAAAAATTGATGGTGTCATAAACAGAGACACCTGGAGCAGAATTTTCTGATCTACGCACTTATTTCAATAGGCGTTAACCAGTATCAACTTTGGTAAAACGTAAAAACTCTATGCCAAAGGCCAATCTGTACCAGAAGCCAAAGTTTAAAAAGAAAGACCCAACCACTTATGCTAATGAGTTGAGTACCTCTTTGTATACTCAGGGTACTAAACATCTGAAGAATAGGAGACATGTTCCAAACATCATTAAGGAATATGTTCGTCCAACTTCTTCTCGTCCTGTAGTGGTAACTGATCTCCGGGAACGTCTTACACAAAGACGGAAGATCGCAAGGATGTCTTATTTACCTCTAAATCACTCTTCAGATCGCCACTGCCTTCATGAAGTCGTCATCAAGTGTTGTTGCTAATCAGCTAGACGATCTGTCTTCGATCGTCTGAACTATGCTTCAACTCCTGAACCTATAATAGAATATGAAGACGAGCTGTTATATGCTTCTGTTAACATGACTTCTCAAGGCACTGGGGGTGGGAAACGTCCAAGACGTAATGCATCCTGTAATCCCAATCAGTAATACTTGGATCGAATTCATGCATCCAGTGAAGGAGTCTTTCAATACACCAGATCAAGAAATCAAAATTTGAACCAAGGTGTCTTTAATCAAGAAGATCTCCCCATCGCTCATCTAGGAGAAGACTCTTTTTCGAAGTTTGACGCAGATAGTGAAAGTTTTGAACAAACTATCTCGTCAATAGCAGCAAGAGAGGTGACAGCATATACTGTTACAGAAGATCAAGATGCCTCTACTTCAGCCAGTCAGGAGCAACGAATTGTTGCACTAGAGGACAAATTGAAAACCATGGCTGAGATGGTCGCAAGTATGCACATTATAATCGTGGCCCAACATGCAGTGCCACCGATTATAAATCCCGCTACCAATCCTGAGCTTATAGCATCTTTTGTAGCTTTTAATATTAGTCTGGGGGTACCACCTCCTCAGGTTGGTTCTACACCAATTCAATCTGATCCCAGGCAGTCTGGTGCCGGGGGTGGTAATTACCACGTTGTTCCTCCTCCCAACACTTCTTACCATTCTACCAATTCCCAAACATCAGGAGATGCTAATGAGGTTGTAAAACTCTTACGCACTCAGTTTGAGACCTTCAAGCAGAAGGATGGCCTACAAAGACTGGACATAAAGCAACCATATCCTACAGAGTGGAAGGAGGTTCCATTCCCTCCTAAATATAAGCTTCCAACCATTATGTTGTTTGATGGCAGCACTTCTCCAAGTCAGTACATCAATCACTTTGAAGTGATGACTAACCAATTACAGCCAAATAATGCTCTCCTTACCAGAGTGTTCGTCGGTTGTTTAGCCGGCACAACATACGATTGGTATCGTAGTTTGCCAGATGGCTGTATAACTTCTTTTGCCGATTTCAAGCAAATATTCTTAGAACTATTTTATGAGGAAGTCAACGACATGACAATGTCTGCCCTCATTAAGATCAAACAAAGGTACAATGAATCCACGGAGAGTTTCATTGAAAGATTCCGTTGTGAGGCACTTAAAATGCCTTTAGGAACTCCATCTGCTGTAACAATAGATACTTGCAAATCAAACTTGTTGTCTATTATCAGTATGTGGACGAAATCTATATAATTCCAAGATTGGCCTTCTTTTATTATGAATGCTAAGGCGGCAGCGGTTAGTGCCAAAAAGTTCAAACAGTTAGGAGTTCAGATGACTCATCCTAATCAAGATGAATATTCTACACCCGGCGGTAATAATCGCTAGAATAATCGTAAGGGTAAAGAAACACTGGCCATCAATCTCAAAGGCAAGGAGTCTTTGGTTGTCAATGTCACTCAGACAGCATCCACTCAATCAGCACCACCACAGAAGATGCCTCGTCCAAAAGAAGAGTATTCTTTCAATGAAGATGATACTTTGAGCATCTTCGATTGCTTGATAAAAAACAATAAGATTCAACTGCCAGAGGCAAAATGGCCAGAAGAAGTGGGTAAAACTGATCACCCTAGATACTGTGTTTATCACAGATTTATAGGGCATCCAACCAGAGCATGCTACGTGCTCAAAGGCAAAATCCAGGAGATGGTCAACTCTGGAGCAATTACCCTTCAGCAGGATGAGAAGACAGTGACTGCTAATGTGATTTCTCTACAATTTGGTGACTTTCCACCATAACTTGTGCAAGATGGTGTTGTTTCCATTCCAAGGACTACTCCTGAGATCGTGAATCTCCCACCTCCTCAAAATGAAGGTCTTGTTCCACTATCAACTGACAGAGGGGAGATTATTTGGATTCACCCAGATCTGGTAGTAGATTTTGAAACTCCTTCCTCTTCTAAGCAAAAGAAGCACTCCAAATCTAAATCCAAGAACTGTAATGGTGTCCTTTGAACCAGTAGCAGAAGAAAAAATTTTAATTGGTACTAGATCAGGGAAACCCTATCTTCGAGAATACCCCGAAACTCAAGAGAATTCTGCCTCATCTTCTTATGTTCCTCCTACGTCATCTTCTTCTGCTGAGAATATACCATATACATCCTTGTCGGTGGTTGAACCAACTCCTCCTAAACCGACATCAGCAGATAAGGGAAAATAAACTGTCCGTTTTGATAAAGCATTGAAGAAGTCCTCATCCCTTGGACTCGAAAAGCCATATAATTTTGACATATTGGCTCAATTAGCCAATACCTCAGCAAGATTGTCAATCTTTAAACTCCTACGTCTCTCAAAAAAAACTCGAGAGACGTTAAGTGAAGCCTTGATGCAGGTTGATACTTGTCTTACTCTCCTCAAAAAACCTGAAAAGGAGCCAATCAGCTGTGCACATTGTCATAGTGTATTTGAATTAATGCCCAACATTACTTTTATACAAGATGACAAGTTGTTAGAAGACAATCGTCATGATCATCCTCTCTATTTCACGGGGTATGTGGACACCATGAAAGTTGATTGTATTCTGATTGATCCAGGGTCTGCTCTTAGTATCATGCCAAAGTCTTTGCTGGATGCTTTGAAGATTCCAGTACATAACCTCTCTACAACTATTACTACCATCCTGGGGTTCAATCAAGGAAGAAGTGAACCTTTAGGGAAGATACGCCTAAAACTTCAAATTGGCAATCTTCATACAAAGGTGACTTTCTATGTAATTGACAATCATGGCTCATACAATGCTTTATTAGGAAGACCATTTCTTTATGAACACAATATTGTACCTTCTACTCTCCACCAATGTTTCAAATATGTGGATAGTAATGGAGAAGTCCAAAAAGAGGTTGCAGATCTGAATTCTTTCAAAGGAGTTGAAGCATACTGCAACGATTCTCGCATGTACAAAGAGGAATTCATGAAGGTGGTACTGGCAATGGATATAGATGAAGAACAGAAGTGTAAACCAAATAATAATCAGGTGATCCCTGTCAAAGGGTGTACTTCCTGTCCTCAGTCGTCCAAACCACTAACTATCTATCTTCCTTCCCATGAGAAACAGCTTCCTGGTGATAGTAAGGAACAAAAAGAGTTCACATCTTCTGAGCCGCTTGTAATCGACCTTCGTCGTAAGAAGACTCCTCCTCCTTCTCGTCCTTCTTCTCCCCCTCTTGTTATCAGTCTGACTAAGCCTGCTAAGGCTAAAGTTCCTGTTGTAAATGATGATGTAAAAATCAATAAAGCATCTCCTTTGCAGTATACTGATGTCTTTTACTATACTCAATATTACTTGGATATGCTAGATAGCTTTAAACCACTTACAATAGGAGTCGTATCATCTCTACGAAATGTGGTATCCTTGGATTCAATACAAGAGTCATACTTCTTAGTACCGTCTCTAAAGAAAGATGAAAGGCCTATATTCTTTAATAAAAGAGAGGAACAAAAAGTTATGCTCTATAATGATAATAGAGATGATACAGGAAGGCTATAATTACGTCGCTATAGTCCACAATCCAAATTAATCATCCGTAAAATAGGCTATGATTTCAGAACAGGCCTCAACAATGGTAAAGGAAGACGAACTCCTATTCGTATTTCTTTCCCAAAAGGAAAATCACAACAGTACCACAGTAAAACGAAGCGGGGACTAGGTTATGCTTCACCTCTTTCAACTCCAGAACCTTCTGAATCTAATGAAGAAGAACGATCTAACTCGTCCGATTCTATCTCATGGGATTCTGATATCAGCATTGGTCATGTTCATAGGGTGATGGTATCTTCTAATGTGGTGTCTGCCGAATTCTCGGAAGATGATGAATATGACATTGAAGAAGCTCCTGAAGTAGACCCTGTCACGCCACGATCCGAAAAATCGCTCGTCTTCGCTAGATTTCACCCGAATCATCATCCTCGCTGGGGCGTGATACCGTACGAGCATGTAGTTGCGCTTGTGCGAGGCAAGATAACAGGTTCACATAATATTATCTCAAATTGATAACATGAGCAACGGAAGAAAACAGGGTATATAAGAAGAATTTCTTTTATTCATAATGAACTGAAGGTTACAAAGGCTCTAAATAGCCCAACTTAATATGCCAATTGGCTATAATACTCGTGATCTCTCTAGCTCACAAAGGATTACATTGTTCCATATATTATGCCTCTTTATAGCCAACAAGTAGTCTTCGGTCGAACATCTCCATGTCGCAAGTCCGAACGCCTATGCGATAGCTCCTCTTTGAACGCTAAGGGCTCCATGCCTCAGCACGTCCAAGCCAAGCCCCGCTTCGAGCCGATCATAACCTGAATCTGCAAGCAAACTAGTGGGGGATTAGTTCTTTCGTCCTTGCTGCACTGATCAAGACCCACTCGCACCCAAACCAAACACTAAGTAATTTTAGTGAAGCATGAAACATTATTTGTGATCTTTCTATTTAGCCTTAGGGTCAATTTTATGCATTATTCAACATACAACTTAATATAAATGTATCCCATATCGTGTCCCTGTGGCAGATACAGTTAAACATAATATGAAACATAAATATAGTGATCGTGCTCATCTCTGTCCCTTTTTGCCTAGCCTGCAATGTTTAAACATTTACATGAATAATCATACAATTCACGCAACCAACCATACTTAGCCATATGCATAAGGGTAGCAGGCCCTGCGCCTGCACCCAACTCTAATATCAACCCACCGGTCCTATCTATATGAAGGTCACAGTGTTTCGTACCGTAATGGACTTGGCATCCTTATGTGTAAGCCTATGATCGCTTCGATACGGGTTGCTAGCCCAATATTCGAAGAATCCCAAACTTACTGATATCATAGCTTATCACAACAATGGCCAGTCGTAAACCGTCCGAATGATGTGCACCATAAATACCATACATAATTCCCTCCTAGGCCGAACGGTCCCGGTGCCCCGGTCGTAACCGTCCGAGGGAAGCCGCACCCGTGCACGGGCAATCTGAGTCCATTGACCATGCAATACGCGCCATAGCATACAAGTCATACATTCTAGCCCATCTCGTGTTCCATAAACATAATCCATAATCTCTATCTCAAGTTCCGACGGTATTATGCCCCAACACATCCGTATTGACGCGCGACGCCCAACGACTTAGACTTCTCGTACTTATATTCCACGCGATCCATTCATAAGTTATTCACATAGCCTAGTTTCGTAGTTACTTAGTCTTTTTGTAGCTTAAGTGCACGAGGCACGCTTAACGTCGTAATCAATATTCTAGACCTAGTGTTCAATATTCTCGGAGCCGTGCACGTGGTGCACATCTCGATATTGCCTTTCAATGTTCTACCATCAGCACCCTACCGTGACCCGTACACTTGATGCACGTCGCTTCAATTATTCAATGTTCAATGTTCTATCTTAATGTTCGACCCATACTAAGACCTTTACTCGCCGAGCTACGCTCGCTAACTCGATAATATCTTACGCATAAAATGATATATTTTATTAGACGTGAAGGAATAGGAAGAGAGAGTCAAGAACCCGCCCACCTTAAGTCGATACGTCTTGTCATTTCGCCGAGCTGAAGCGGCTCGATTCCATAACTTGTCGTATAGCTAACTCTCGAACTTGGCCTTTCCTTTGGACTACTCGATTGATTTGGCCTATCATGCCCATGCCACACTCCGTTGCAGGGCGATAATTTGGTTTCGCGGACACTTTACTGAATAAGGCAAAATGTCGACCTCTTATCGTCCAGCATAAAAGCATAACCTGGACCCCAGATCAACTAAAATCAGCACTTGCTCAAACGTAACTTATCCTTTGCATCGATTCGATTCATAGATTCCAATCGACTCAAAGCTTACCTTTGGCCAACGTAACTCTTGCATCGATTCGCATCAATACTTCATCGGGTCAACACAACTCTTCGAGTCAACAACTCATCATAATGCATCGTGCGGAGCGGGACATTACATAATATACCACTCAAAACAAGGTTCGTCCTCGAACTGAAACTAGTACTTAATCCAAGTGTCTCGCTAGATCGTTTCATAATCTCGTGCTACTATCGTTGGAATCATACAACTCAGTTTGGATCATACACATATTTTAGGCGTCCCACCAATATATACATTTCAGCCAAGCTCAGTTATAGGATATCGGGACAAAGCTAACATGCTCAACTTAAATCCTCAAGCACCAATCATCCGGTACTCAACTTAGTCGAATCTTAGTGCCTATTTTCAAAATACTTTCCGTATGCATTATCCCATAACACGTGATCATCTTCCAAACTTCTTTGTACATAACTTAACTCAAAACTATTAGTTCGATCTCATAAGTTTCTCGCTGGCCACCTAACACTCATATTGCATCAAGTCATTGCGCATCCGATCGCAACAATTGTAAAACCCCTAAATTTCTACTATTATTTTTATTTATTAAATTTGGTACTGATTTAAAATTTTGTATTGTACGTTGCGTAGTCGTATTGTACGTCGTGCGCGAAATTTCATTTTCGAATTTGCTCGACGAGTGCGAATATGTGCAAGCGTACATAATTTTGAAAAAATATTTTTATGGTTTCAAAATAATATACATAATAATTATTTTGTTAGCGTTCCAAAATTTCCAAGTTTGTTATTTTTTTATAAAGCCTTTCATCTCTCACAATTATTAATAATAATTAATATTTTATGAAAATATTATTTGTGTATACATATATATATTTGTAATTATTTATTTGTTTAAATAATAATATAATTTTCGAAATTAATATTATTAGTATTTTTGGAAAACATAATTTTAAATTAATATGGCGATTTAAATCTTGATTTGATTCTATGGATTTATTTAAATAGTTAAAATAATATCGATATTTTGAAATAATTTCTAAAGGTTGGAATTTAATTGAATTTAAATTAGGTTTGGATTTGGATTGGATTTGGAATTTAATTTGGATTTAAATTATTAGTAGCTAATTATCTATTTGGGTTTTAAATAAATTCTAATCCTTATCCTAATGGGAATTCCCACATCCTATAAATAGGCAGGTACTCCTCCATAAATTCTACACATCCATAAATTACTCCATAAATTTCTCCACCGAAGTGCGTGCATCGTGTCTGTGTCCAATTTCTTTCGTGTCAGCCGTGACGGCCTCGGGTCCAACCCTGGTGACTCTCTTATTCCACACTCTTACATTTACATTTATTATTTTTCCGTGTCGACAATTCCGACACAATAATCAATCCTGACCTAACCTAGCCCCGCCCCGCTGTCAATCACCCGCTAAACCCCAACCCGACGACAACCACCACCCTCCGTCCTCTGTCCACCATCATCCCCGGCCTTGCCAACCGAACCCAACCCTAGCGAGATATGACTGCCTTCCCTGACACCCATCCTCGGACCACCCCTGGGTCCCCTTTCCCGACCCCCTCACTGCTTTCCCTCGCCTCCGCCGAGAACTCAGCGACACCACCACCACAGCCATCATCCCGCCATCACCATCGTCCCATTGTTTCACCACCCTGGCCATCATCAGACCACTATCCAGAACAAACCCAACAACCATCACCACCGAATCTCACCACCACCATCGGCCACCCGCCGGAAATCCGCAAACACCGACCGTAACCCACAACAAAAAGAAAAGAGAAACTAGAAACCACCAACATCACTGTAACTTACCTCGGGCGAATCCCCCGCCTGCGATCGCCGCCACCGGCGTAGGCGTCGCCTCCTTCCGCCATGACCGCTGCCCGCGTCTCCGGCTGCCCTAGCCGCTGCAGCCCATCTCCACCGTGGCCGACCGGCCGGATCCGAGCCGTCCGCCGACGACGTCCTCCGCCTCTGTCTCCACCACGCGCCACCGCCTCCACGTCGCCCAAGCCCCGATCTCTCACCCCTCTCCCTCTTCCGTCCGTCGAGATCGGACCACCGCCACGCCGCCACCCCTCCGCGCGCGCGCCACTTCTCCGATCTCCCGCTCTCTTCCCCGCGTCCGCCTCATCCTCTCTGCCCCTTGCCGTTCGCCCTAAGCCGCCGAGCCGCTGATCTCCCCGCTTCTCTTACCCCCCCGTTCATCTCCTCCCTCCTCCTTCCCATCTCCGCGAGAACCCCACTCCCCGTCTCCCTCTCTCTTTCCCTCGCCCTCTCTCTCCCCTCACTGATTGTTTTTTTTTCCTTTGCCTCTCTTCTCTCTCCTCATCTCTTTCACTCTACTCTATTTACTGAACATCACATGCTTATCTCCTTTCTTCCTTTTCAGTATTATTTTATTTAGTTGGTTTAACTGTTTAAGGAGAACACCTGATTCTCGAATTGTTGGTTTCGATTAATTATTTTTTTATTATTTTTTTTCTTTCCTGTTCTATCATTATTTTATTAGTAGTAGATATCAATTAGAACTTTATATAATTACAATATTTATTGAGTATCATTATTATTAATATTAATATTAATATTATTAATATTATTATTATTACTATTATTATTATTATTTTATACAATTTGGATATTTCATGATGTGTATGGATATCACATTTTATCACCATGATTTCTTTTATGTTTGCTATCATTTTATTATTAGTAGTAGCAGACGACTAAGATATTGCCATGGTAATTAAATAAATATTTTCTAAAAATATAGGATTGGGTTTCGGGCTATTGGGCCCATTGAGCCGGTAAAACAAATATATATATATATATAATAAAACTATTTTGAAGGGGTTTTGGGCTAGGGCTATTGAGCTTGATTCATATTAAGTTTATATTTTTGCTTATTTATTTATAAATTAAAAAAAAGGAAGTTTTAAAATATTAATATCACTATACTAGTTTACAGTATCTTTTAGTTAAAGTTTTTGAGCCAGCCAATTTGGTTGCATGGTATTGGGCAAAAATATATATATATATTATTGGGTTTATTAAAAGTTATATAAATATGTTTTGTATTTATAATATAATATATTAATTCTTATGGATTTTGATTATTTTGTTTTTGAATATTATAACTATTTCTAAAATTGTATATATAAATTTATTTTTCCTTCGATTATCCTCCCGTCTAAAAACAAATTTTCTTTTCCCTATCTCCTCGCCAATTTTGTATTCCCTGCTACCCACCCTAGCTAACTTGACCGTCCTGGACCCGATGAAACCGTCCGTGCCGTCCTCTGAGGTCACTTTGCGTAATTGTAACATCAAGGTCAAACATCGTGCCAACATGATCATTGCACCACACCAGGCGACCCCCAGGCAAGTATACCTTGCTAATTAACTGTCAATTATTTATTTTCTGCATTATTTATTTTATTTCATATTGATTAGTTTCCTTTGTTATAAATTGCGCGTCCAAGCCATACTTGGGTGCAAGCGACTTTATTAGTTGTTACTTTAATTTATGCATGTTGACTTAGTGTTAGCGGACTACCTTCTTGTTGGGGGATATTCTTATATCTTCCTTTGGCTGTGACACTCACACTACACGGTTTGAGATATGTTACTAGGGGCACGACTTATTGACTTGCTACCTCTAAGTCGTGTGACGGTAGATAATCGTAACTGCTATGACTAGGGTTTAAAGACTCAAGTAGTTACAAAACTGGACGAGCCATGGACATGACTTGGACGGTGTGGGAAACATTGGGAGAGGACAGTCGCTAGTGCGTATGGGAAGCCAAACAGGTAACCCATAGTTTTCGAAAGGAACTATGGCGATATTTGCAGTTGCCCTCTGACGTTTTGGACGTTACGGACGGATACGGATTACTGGATACCAGTTACGTACTTATAGCCACAAATCCCACCCATGCGTATAAAAGTTGTCCTCTAAATTGTACATTAGGCGGTTAGAATCTCCTTTGCATATTTGTGTCTAGAATAGTCTTTTATATATTATTTTATTATTCTGACAGTTCACATTAGCTTGTTCTTCCTGTATCTTGCTACGTTCGTCTGAGGACCTGGTTTTTCCCCAGGTGTGTGTTCATGTTTTCCGCAGGTATCCTAGCCAAGGCCGTGGTCTTCTCCATTCCTTCGAAGACAATTGCGCTTGGTTCGTCTTGCCATTTTTATCGCTCGATTTATTGTATATTTCTTTCATTGAGATAGTTGGTAGTGGACTTTGTCTCCGCCCAATGATTGTATCATAAATATTCGAGTTTATATTTATATTATTATTCTTTTATTGTGAATGAGATTTAGTTTGTCATAGATTACTGCATTTTACAGCTTATGTATTCATACGAGACCTACGTATTTCGTATGAATACAGCTGGCATGTTTACGTACTTGGTCCTACGTATTTTGGGACTGGGGCGTTACATATTTTTGTGGTGGCCCATGCAGGTCAAGATAAATTGTTTGGTTACTTTACCGTACCAAGCAAGCCTGCGTATAGGATTAGAAGTCTAGGAATCTCATCCACATAATTGACCTCCTCGATTCTACTTTGACTCTCTTGATTTGCATCTTGCTTGATTCCCTCTACCGTTAATTCTTATCCTTCTTTCATGCTTGATGTTGGTTAGAAAGGTAATCTATACTAGGTAGACTTGTCCCATTGTCCCATCACTCTACTAGTTTAATTCTTGTAAGTTGGGTAGAATACCTTACGACCTAACCTTTTTTGTGACCTTAACTAAGTCCTAAGCAAATAGACAGTAGTACGACTGTATAGGCACCAGCATAAGACATTACTAGGTTCTTAAGAAGTTTGAACTAGTCCCACTTCTTTCAAATCGTGTCTATTTTTGACTATCTTATGATGCTAATATAGTCTAGTATTTGCAAGCTAATTCTTTATCAAGCTTGATCAAGGCATATGCTATGGAGTGGCCACTCACTAGTATATTGTCTTATTAGAACCGGGGCATGATGGTCTGATCAACCAAGTACACTTTGGTTCGCTTTTATTTATCGTTCTACGTGGATAGGGACATAACTAAACTTATCCTCTAGAGTCCCATCCACAACAGCCTTGACAATTCTTTTGAATTACTCGCTCGCCTTTGAACCACGTATTGGTATTCGAAAACAACTTCTTTGGACTCATATTGGTTTTCGTCTTTCACCTATTTAGACGAAGGCTCGCACTTGATAGATAGACCCAAGGTATCACCTTTAGTTATCCCCCAACTATTGGCAAAATAGTTAGCCATCGACCAACCGATGGGACTATATCCCCATCTCGAGTTACTCGCCCTTTCCATTGACCCTAGATTCATTGTCGTGACCATCAATTACTCCCTAAATTAAATTCGTGATTTACTTCCGTAGTTATCGAAGTCACGATTTTCTAATACATGTTTTAAACATCGTGATTTGATTGTTCCTCATTGATATACCCTTGTACCCTCTCAACCCCCCTACTCATTTTTATTTCGAGGACGAAATTCTTGTAAGTTGGATAGGATGTAAAACCCCTAAATTTCTACTATTATTTTTATTTATTAAATTTGGTACTGATTTAAAATTTTGTATTGTACGTCGCATATCGTATTGTACGTCGTGCGCGAAATTTCATTTTCGAATTTGCTCGACGAGTGCGAATATGTGCGAGCGTACATAATTTTGAAAAAATATTTTTATGGTTTCAAAATAATATACATAATAATTATTTTGTTAGCGTTCCAAAATTTCCAAGTTTGTTATTTTTTATAAAGCCTTTCATCTCTCACAATTATTAATAATAATTAATATTTTATGAAAATATTATTTGTGTATACATATATATATTTGTAATTATTTATTTGTTTAAATAATAATATAATTTTCAAAATTAATATTATTAGTATTTTTGGAAAACATAATTTTAAATTAATATGGCGATTTAAATCTTGATTTGATTCTATGGATTTATTTAAATAGTTAAAATAATATCGATATTTTGAAATAATTTCTAAAGGTTGGAATTTAATTGGATTTAAATTAGGTTTGGCTTTGGATTGGATTTGGAATTTAATTTGGATTTAATTTATTAGTAGCTAATTATCTATTTGGGTTTTAAATAAATCCTAATCCTTATCCTAATGAGAATTCCCACAACCGGAGTACGCCAAGGATAATAGGTCCACAAATATCCTCCATTGAGTCCACTCCTGCCATGTCCTCATTACCTCTGAGTAGGAAGATTCCGCGGTGAAACAAAAACCCTCATGCTTGCCATGTCCTCATTACCTCTGAGTAAGTATGTTGGTTCCCTTTCATCCTATTATCCGTATCCTAAGCCAGGGTACGCCAAGGATAATAGGCCCAAAAATGTCCTCTGTTGACCACAAATGTCCTTTGTTGACCACAAATATCCTCCGTTGAGTTCACTCCTGCCATGTCCTCATTACCTCTGAGTAGGAAAATTCCACGGTGAAGCCCTCATACTTGTCATGTCCTCATTACCTCTCAGTAAGTATGTTGGTTCCCTTTCATCCTATTATCTGTATCCTAAGCCAGGGTACGCCAAGGATAATAGGCCCACAAATGTCCTCTGTTGACCACAATTGTCCTCTGTTGACCACAAATGCTGTATTAGATAATCTAGTACATGCACCCTTTTTTTTTCACAATCATATGCTTTCGTTGCCCAGCTGTTCCATAGCATTCTTTCACCAATGCATAGAACTTCCACGTTGATAGCACCTCTGAGTTGTTCTATGTATCCTCATTCGAGTTCACTCCTACCATGTCCATATCACCTCTGAGTAGGAAAGCTCTACCATCAACCTTATATTTACCACATCCATACCACCTCTGAGTAAATATGATGGTTCCCTCTCTCAACTTATTATCCGTACCTAAAACCAAGGTACGCCAAGGATGATAAGTCCACATAAAATCCCCAGCAGAAGTACCCAAACCTATCACGTCCATGCTACCTCTGATTGGATTGCCACACCTAAATAAATCTACTTTCCATGCTTCTTATTCAAAGTGTTCCAAATTTTCAATTTGGAAACTTTGAAGGGGGTCCTGTAGAAGCATGGAAAATATTGCTTTTAGTCCCACATCGGAAAGGAGAAGAAGAAAGGGCTCACTCCATCCTATAAATAGAGCCCTCTTACCTCCTTTGAAAAGGGCACCAACTTCTCTTCCCTCCTTCCAAACTTGGACTCTTCCTATTACGCACCTTCGGGTGCTAAGTAGAAGAAGTCTAGGGCAGCGCGGGCTCATCAAGCTCAGTCAGCTGTCCCAACCTCCGACCATCAAAAGCGTCCCGCTAAGCGGGCCTCTGATGGAAAGTTGTACAGAACCGCCCATGTCCAGCCCCCGGTGGCAAACCGACAGGGTGGTTCTCAAGAGTCTCCCAACAAAGATCGAGGGCAAGTGTTTTTATTAGCCCCACATCAGGGAGCAAACATGATACCTACGCACTCGTGTGCTCGGGATATCCTAGCCCACAAAGCGAGTGCACAGGTTGATTGAGATATTCCTCATACGAGTCATGAGACGTCCTTCATGCGGCTCGGTCATGAGACATTCCTCATGCGGCTCGGTCATGAGACGTCCTTCATGCGGCTCGGCTATGAGACATATCTCATGCGGCTCGGTCATGAATCATTCTTCATGCGGCACAGAACCCAGGAAGCTTCATACGGCTCAAAACTCAGAGCTTCATGCGGCTCAAAAATATTATGCGGCTCGGAAGTCACCGGCATAGCCATGCGTCTCGGATAAACGCCACGTGGCCTCATGCGGCTCGCCTGTACAGCTGGCCATTAAAGCAACGCCCCCACTTAATGCTCTGACACAGCTAGGCGGTTCTGACACAGAAGTGAGATTGACAGCTCTAACATAAAGCTGCAACGACGATTCGGTCATAATGGCATGCTCCTAGGAAAATGAGGAAATCTCTACAGCTGGCATAATCCATCATACCCTAAAAGCCTTCCATGCGGCTTTGACACGTGGTCAGTCACACGCGGCTCAATGACAAAGATGCCTATGCGGCTCAATGAGAAGAACGTCCATGCGGCTCAGTGGCAAAAATGTCCATGCGGCTCAGTGGAAAAGACGTCCATGCGGCTCAAAGGCAAGGATGGCTATGCGGCTCAGTTCTCAAGACGCCTATGCGGCTCAGTGTCCTCCATGCGGCTCGCAGCAATCAAGACACGTGACAGAAGATCAGTTGCCCCCCATATCCTTGTAAATTGCCGCATAATGATAGTGGGACACGTGGCATCAAATCAATCAAGATTCATCAACAAATCCCAACAACCAGATTTAGTGCCATCCTCATAATTACTGGGATCAAATCAGATCATTTGCAATCAAGCCAATAGGACACGTGGCGAGCAATCAAATATTAGCATAATCAATCACGAGGATTTAAAGCAGTCAACATTAACTGCTCATAAGATTTGGTGCTATCCGCATTAAGGGCCGAGATTCACTATGATCAGGATCAAGGGTTCAGATAGAGTGAAGAAGCGCCGACATTCCAAACAGATAATCATTAGCAAACCCTAATGATCACACCCCACTCTTATAAATAGCCAGCATCATTCCCATGCAAAAGAGGTCGGCAACAAAAAAGAATAAAAAAATAAGAAGAGAGAGATATACACAGAGAGAGCTCCCCCCTTTCTTGATAATCACAGAGAGAGAGAAGCCAGGAGAGCAACCCGAGGAGAGCAAGAAGAGCATTCCTTCGTCAACGCCGAGCAGGTCTTCCCCGAGCCAAGGCTGCATACCGATCGTCCAAGGAGTAAGGCAGAGCGGCCGTCGCTTTCCCGAGCCTCTATCGTCACCCCCCAGAATCAAAAATAAACAATTGTACTTAGTCTGCTGTACCTAGGTTTTCGTCCCTAGGCTTTCTTTGTACAAGCGAGTTTGTATTGTGAGTCTAAGTTCAGTCCTCCGATAATTGTTCTGTTCTTTTACAATCAATGGCAAACACGATGGCGACTCTGCTGGGGACTAACTTCTCCACGGCTGAGGAGTTGGTGACGCAATCGGATGCAGCCAAACTTGGCTCCACATAACAGAAGATGGTCGTCCGCTTCGACCAACAGGCGTTCGAAGAGATGCTCTCCGAAGGCAGCGCTGGCCCGGTCCAGAAATGCACCCGCACCACGAAGGCTCGCAAAGAGTGGAGGCCAAAATTATTCGCCCCTCCTCAAGCCCTCGATGGGATGCTCTCGGTCGCTCAAGACAGCGAGAAGGACTCTCCTGCGGCTCCACTTCAGACCACAGACAACTCTGCTGCCCCCAAGTCCGGCAGAAGAAAATACTATGATGCTGGACTTGCAGGGGCAAAGAGGGACTCTGCTCAACCTGAACCGCAGAAGGGTATCAGCCGCAGAAAGAAAACTCATGCGGCTACAACCGTCAAACACATGAAGAAAACTCATGCGGCCACTTCTGTCAGTCGCATAACTTATGCGGCTACAGTTCCCAACCGCAGGAATGAGACTCATGCGGCTAGTAAAGTCAATCGCTTGCAGAAAACCCATGCGGCCACAGATGCCAACCACATGCGGTCAGCCTGCACGGTCGTGACTCCTAGCCGTATAAGGACTCATCCCACAACAGAAGACAGTCGCATGCAAATAGCCTGCACGGCACCCAACGCTAGCCGTATAGCGTCTCTTCCACGCTTCTCTCGATCAGTTTTCGACCGACTCTCATGCGGTCCTGACTCTGATCACTCTCTGGATGAAAATCCAGACTCTGTGGTGTTCAACTTAGACTCCTCCTATTACGCACCCGCATGTGCTAAAAGGAGGAAGTCTAGGGCAGTACGGGCTCATCAAGTCCAGACAGCTGCCCCAGCCTCCGACTATCGGGGCGTCCCGCTGAGTATCACGCGGGCCTCTGATGGAAAGTTGTATAAAACCACTCAAGTCCAGCCCCCGGCGGCAAACGGACAAGGTGGTTCCTCCGACCTGCGTGAGGCAATCCTCCACAAACGCAAGGAAAGAGAAGGAGCTTCAGTGTGCAAGGAGTCCTCACGTGGACGTCACTGCACCCAGATCATCGTCAACTGCTGCTGCACCAACACGGCGGTAACGGAAGACCGGCCATCCGTCTTCCAAAGATTACAACATCCGAGCTCGGAAGACGAGGCACCTCCTGTTGCCTCCTGCAATTCCGTACGGAAAGCCCCCGTTGAGGGTAGAGGGAAGAAGACAAGCATCTCCAGCCCAAAGGTGTCAACTATTGCAGCTAAGAAGCCGTCGTCTAAAGGATTATCCTCTACTGGAGTATTCCAACACACCCGTTCGAAGACGAAAACTACTGCAGTAGGAAGTTCGTCGTCTACGTTACTGGGGGTCGTCGGAACTGGGGGTACCACTCCTCCAAACATCCACGACAATCCGACATTCCAAGAAGACGGACTGGAGGAAGCAAATCCTCCGACGGATACAACAGATACCAACGTCCCCGAGGACATCCTAAACGAAGCAAGCTCTGAAGCTGGGGGTACTGTTCCTTCCGAGTCCGAACCTGAAGAGAACATCCCCACATATCTTGATGATTTTTCGATGCATGATTATGACTCGGAGGGCACGTCCTCCACCACTCCTTCTGTCACTCCTCACGTAAGGACGGTATTCATGACAGACAACAACCAAGGTGGTTCCGGCGATCGCCAACGCATTGACACTTTGGAGGCCATACTGCACGCCTTGGTCAAGTCTGTAGACGAGATCAAAGCGGCGCTCCCTACTCTGCAGGGAGTGACACCTGTGTAGGGTGTGAAAAATTATGACACGCTGACATAAGACTCAATCAAAGTCGTACGCTCAAGGCCATACACTCAGTCAAAGTCGTACGCTCAAGGCCGTACGCTCAGTTAAGAGCCATACGCTCAGTTCAGAGTTGTACGCTCATTCAACAGCCATACGCTCAGTGAATATTTTATTATTTACTGAAGTGACAGCACAGCATATATTTAAATGGGGAATGAATCTGACACCTCGTCTTTCGTGCAAAGACAGTTGTCACGAGAAGAGTAACCATCGTATTGGTTTTCGAAGAGTCGGTTTTGTCTCTTACGAGGACAGCTCAGGAGCCTTAATAAATGCAAAAGCCATCATTACTGACAGTTTTGACAGTCTGTCAGTCGTCATCTCCGCAGTCACGACGCTCGAGAGGATTTTGTCAGTTATGGGAAGATATGGCGTATCAGAGAAGATTGAGGATAGCCACGTGTCAACTCCTTCAAATGAATACAGCTCGTTCCCCAACCAAATGAGCGTATGGATTTCATACGACTCATTCCCCAATCAAATGAGCGTATCAACTCCATAAAGCTCGTTCCCCAACCAAATGAGCGTATGGATTTCATACGACTCATTCCCCAATCAAATGAGCGTATCAACTCCATAAAGCTCATTCCCCAACCAAGTGAGCGTATGGATTTCATACGACTCCTTGTTTATCAAGTGAGCGTATAGACTCCCTACAATTCCTTATCAATTATGTGAGCGTATAGACTTCATATGGCCCTGCACGGTTCAAGTCAGCATTCCTTCAAAAGCTAGCGTATGACTCTTCTTCTAAGGCAGCGTACCACAGCAGTTGTATCCATGATGATTTTCAACGTACAGTCAACACACGTTCTCACGTGTCCTGTACTCAGTTACCCACTTATGCAGAAGTTATGCAACGTGGCATCCATGCCATCAATCTCTCCTGAATAGACTCCACTACCTTCAACCGCACGCTAGCGTGTCTCCATCAGAATTTGCCACGCGTCCCTGCAGTTATGCACACGTCAAGTAACTACCTGAGCGTATGCTTATGGATAGTTATCCCGAACTCTATAAAAGAGAGTTTCTTCATCTTCATCACAACAACAAGTCATTTTCAGAGAGAACAGAGAGATTGCCTAGTTGCTGTCCAAGTTCTTCGAAGTTCGAGTTTTCTTCATCGCATCGTCCAAGGGATAAAGTAATCGTCTTCTAGATTAGATTCCTACAGTTGTAATTTTCTCAGATACAAAATAAATAAAGTAAATTTATTTATGGAAAACAAATTGGCGACTCTGCTGGGGAAAGCTGTCTCCTCCAACGAGATAGCAACAACTCAATGCGATACTTCGTCGATCGGCTTGACGAAGAAGACGATGGTCGTACAATTCGACCAATCTGCTTACGAAGAAATGCTCAAGGCGAAGGAGGGCCGAACTGCTTCCTCCGCTCTTCCTGCTGCCAAGAAGAAGGTACGCTCTGTCTATGTCCCCAAGTCTTCCTCGGCAGCCCGAGATGTTCCTGTCACTTCTCACGCTGACAAGAACACTTCTTCAACTTCAACGAAGCACACTTCTGCTTCCCTGAACACAGCAACAATGGCTTCCCCTGGTTACGCTGACAAAATTGGTTCTTTAACCAAGTCAGCGTGTCCAAGGAAAACCATCTCTGGACATGTCAAAGTCCCTTCTCCTTCTACTCTTACGACAGCAGTCGGCTCTTTAGCCATTGATGACTCTGTGCGTACAGCAGTCAAAGGGCAGCGTGCGGCAAAGGCAGCGTACAAAAGCCAACAGCAAGCAGCGTACGCTAAGCAAAAGCCAGCGTATGCTAATAAGAAGGCAGCGTATGATCGAAAGTCCACACTGAAGTCAGCGTATGCTAATAAATACAGTCCTTTGACTATTTCTCAAAATCATGCTGGGGGTTCTCTTCCACAGAACCTACAGATGATTCCCCCACAACTTGCACATCTTGTGCCAACCAAGGAGAAAGACTCTTTAGTCAACTCCTCTACTTCTGAGGTCTTTACCTCTGGAGTTAATTTGACTAGCACTTTTACTAGATCAAACAAAGGAAAACGCCTTTTGGCTAATTCCTCTAAAGATGGATTATTACCGACTCCTAGTAGGAATAATACTCATCTCCCTTCTCTCAAAATTTTTCGATCTGAGAAAGGCAAGTTACAAGTATCCAAGACTGATACCAAAGTCATATCTCCCACGGATCTTCGTAACAAGCTTAATCAAAATCACCTCAGTTCTACTTCTGGTATTAAAAAGTCTTATCAAACTGAGACAAGTGTACTAGACCCTGATGCTGAATATGCCAGAAACTATGTGGCTCAAATTAATCGGTCTCTGTACACTCAAGAACCGAGAAGACAGAGGAACAAAAGACAAGTTTCTACACAGAAACTATCTTTAAATACTTTCCAATCTGTTCCTACAGATCTCCGGGAACATTTGCAAAACAAACGGAGAATCGATACTCCATCTGGCTATGACATTGCCCATATTCGCCATGAAAAGCATGGTTGTGACTTCCAACCTCGGGTTGTCATTCAATGTTGTTGTTCACCAAAAAGACGATCTGTTTTCGAACGGATTCAATATGAACCAATATCAGATGAAGATGAACCTCTCTATGCTTCTATCAACATGACATCCAGAAATATTGGGGGTAGCATTCGGTCTGACGCTATATCAGATTCTGAAGATGGTGTTTATCTCGACACCCGATCCAGGACCGGAGCCTTGGCCAGAATCTCTTCTTCTTCTCATCCAAATAATAATCCGGAGATCACGGAGGGCTTCCTTGGAGAGTCCAACTTTCCTTCATTGACCCCTGCAAACAGCCCCGGGAAAGATAATGATTCTCACAGCGATGATTCAGAATAGACTGTTTCATCATCCATCCCTCGAATAGTTACCACTTACATGGCAGACGGCAATGATGAACCATCATCTAGCACTGAAGCTCATGAACAGAGGATTTCTTCCTTGGAACAGCAATTGCGAGCTATGGCAGATACATTGAGTGCTATGCAAACTCTAATGCAAGCTCAGCATCAAACTCAGCAAGTCCAACAGACAGCCCCTCCAGTGGTATTAAACACTCCTATTGCTCCAAACCCGGGACCCTCTACTATCCCGGGAGTACAATCTAATATTCCTGTACAACCCACTCCAAGTCAGTCTGGAGCTGGGGGTGGTACATATGCTGCAGTTCCTCCTCCTAATTACACTCAACAAGTCACAACTCCACAATCCTCCAGAATTGTTACTGAAGAATTAAGGAATCTCCGAACTCAATTTGAGGCATTCAAACAGAAGGATGGTTTACAAAGGTTAGGTATCAAACAACCTTACCCGATAGAATGGAAGCAAGTATCATATCCTCCTAAATACAAGCCTCCGACTATCTCCTTCTTTGATGGGACTACTTCCCCAAGTCAGTTCATTAATTATTTTGAGGTAATGACTGATCAACTGCAACCAAGCGATGCCCTCCTTACTCGGGTGTTTGTTGGATGTCTCAAAGGTACGGCTTATGAATGGTACAGGAGTCTCCCTGACGGGTGTATTACTTCATTTGCCGGATTCAAACAAATGTTCCTTGAAAGATTCTACGAAGGGCTCAATGACATGACCATGTCAGCCCTCATAAGAATCAAACAGAAGAATAATGAAACCACTGAGGAATTCATTGAAAGATTCAGAAGAGAAGCCCTCAAAATGCCTCTCGGAACTCCCGATGCTGTTACTATCGACACTTGCAAGTCGAACCTTTTACCAATTATCAGCATGTGGACAGGGTCCACTCAGTTCCAAGATTGGCCTTCATTCATCGTCAGTGCCAAAACTGCTGAAATCAGTACTGAAACCTTCAAAGGCCTGGGGGTACAAATGGCTTCCAAAGAATCAAATCAGAGTGTTAGCAATAATACTAGACCCAACAATCGTAAAGGGAAAGAGGCTCTTGAAGTCAATCTCCAAAGCGCTAGTCAGGAGGTAAAGACTACTCAAGCTGCCCCAGCACCAACAAATCAACAACAGAGACCTCCTCGGCCGAAGGAGGAATATTCTTTTGACGATGATGATGTTCAAGGTATCTTTGAATGTTTGCTCAAAGGTAACAAAATACAATTGCCAGAAATCAAAAAGCCTGATGAAGCCAACAAGACGGATCATCCAAAATACTGTCCATATCATAGAATGCTAGGTCATACAATCCGGTCTTGCTATGTATTAAAAGAAAAGATCCAAGAGATGATTAAATCAGGAGCTGTGACACTAACACCCAAAGACAAGACAGTCACAGCAAATGTGATTTCAATGCAGTTCGGCGACTTCCCTCCTTTAATAGTGGAAAGTGGGATTGTTCCTATTCCCAAAACAACTCTCGAGGTGGTGAATATCCCACCAGCACAGAATGAAGGACTTGTTCCTGTTACAACTAAGAAGGGAGAGATCATGTGGATCCACCCAGACTTAATGACAGAGTTTGAGACACCTTCCTCTTCTCCTAAGATACCTTCCTCTTTTCCTCGGAAGACTCCTTCATCTAAAAAGAAGCTCGGGAAAACTAAGTCATGCAATGTGACTTCTAGTATCACACCCAATTTTTATCTAACCTCTACTTTCATCTTGGCAGGAAATTCACTCCCTACAGAGATAAAATCTGTACCTCAATTTGAAGATAAGTACAAGCCTGCATTCCATCTATATAGTTCACAATCTCGTGAATTAATGGCAAAGATGGGCTATGATCTAGCCACTGCTCCTGGTCTGAACTCAGGCAAAGGACTCCGAGCACCTTTAGTCATTACTATGAGACATAATCAATCTCGTGTTGGTCTCGGTTTCTGGGATGAAGCTCTCATCAAGCATAAAAGAACCAAGAGCAAGATGAAGAATTGCAATATGGTTTCGATAGATCCTGAACCAGAATCTGAAGTTGAAGTTCATGCTGGAACTCGGTCAGGAAAAATATATCTGAAAGATTATGCTGATACTTCTGGAGAAACCTCTGATGTCCCTCCGGTTACAGCTCCAACACCAGTCTCTACTGAAGAGCCTTCAAAAATTCCTATTGAGACAGTTCCTTCCAAACCAACAACAATTGACAAGGGCAAACAACAAGTCTGCTTCGACAAACCATTGAAGAAGTCATCTCCTACAGGACTTGAAAAGCCTTATAATTTTGATATATTGGCTCAACTAGCCAATACACCAGCTAAATTGTCAATCTTCGAGCTCTTACGCCTCTCTAAAGAGACTCGAGAGACTCTAAGCGAAGCACTGTTGCAAGCAGAAACTTGCCTAACTCTCCTCAAGAAGTTAGAAACAGAACCTGTCTCTCATTGCCATAATGTATTGAAATTTATTCCAAACATTACCTTTACGCAGGACGATATGCTGTTAGAGGATAATCGACATGACCGTCCTTTATATCATACAGGATATATTGATTCTATGAAGGTTGATCGTCTACTGATTGATCCAGGATCCGCTCTCAGTATTATGCCAAAAGCTATGCTAGATGCATTGAAGATACCTGTGCATAGTCTTTCCAGCACTATCACTACCATCTTGGGATTCAATCAAGGAAAAAGTGAGCCTTTGGGCAAGATTCGCCTCAAATTTCAAATAGGCGATCTTCGCACTAAGGTTACCTTTTACATTATCGACAATCATGGTTGCTCGTATAATGCTCTATTGGGGAGACCTTTCTTGCATGAACATAATGTTGTTCCTTCGACTCTTCATCAGTGCTTCAAATATGTTGATGATAATGGAGAAGTTCAAAAGGAAGTAGCAGATCTCTACCCATTCAAAGGAGTCGAAGCTTACTTCAATGACGCCCGCATGTACAAAGATGAGTACTCAAAAGTCTTACAAGCTATGGATAATGAGGATGAGACATCCAAAGTTGACACCTTTGTTATTCCTGTAAAAGGGCGTATCACTCCTCCGCAGTCTATCAAATCATCTGAAGAAGGCTCACTAATAATTCCTGTCAGTGGACGTACCACATTATCTGTCCAAGTTCCCCAAGGATCACTGATAATTCCTGTCAGTGGACGTACTACTGCACCGTCTTCCCAAGCTCCACAAAGTTCGCTGATAATTCCTGTCAGTGGACGCATCACTCCCCCTCCATCTTCTCAGGCTAGATCAGATACTCTAGTTATTCCAGTCAGTGGACGCACTACTTATCCACGGTCTTCTTCAAGGGAGCTCACCTCTTCTGAGCCTTTTGTTATTGATCTTAATCAAAACAAAAATTCTGACTGTTCTTCTTCTTCTCCTTTTGTCATTAATTTGACTAAGTCTGATAAGGCTCAGCCTTCTGTTGTAAATACAACATCTAATATTAATGAAGCATCTCCTTTGCAGTATATTGATGTTTGTAGTTATGTACAAAGTTATTTACAATTGCTAGATGGCTTAGAGCCACTAACTATAGGAGTTGTTCAAACTCTTCACACAGACGTATCATTAGACTCTATACAGAAATCATACTTCGTGGTCCCTGTTCGAAAGAAAGGAGAAAATCCAATATTCTTCTATAAAGGACCCCAGAATCCCCCTAATCTGGAAGAAGATGATATAAATGACGATACTGGAAGATTACAGCTACGTCGCTACAGTCAGCAATCCAAAAATATCATCAAGAATATGGGTTATGACTTTAGAACCAGTCTCAATAATGGAAAAGGAAGAAGAATGCCTGTTCGAATTCCTCCATTAAAATACGGAAGGACAAAATGTGGTTTAGGTTACATTGCTCCTACCCCTTTCATCAACATAGTTCATGAAGAGTCAAAATTCAATAAAAACAAACAATCTGAAGATGAACGATCTGAGTCTTCTGATTCCCTTTCTTGGGATTCTGACACAAGTGTTGGCGATCTTCATCGCTCTATTCTATCCATCAATATGGTCTCTGTTGATGGCCTACAAGAAAATGATGAAGATGAGGATGATTTTAAAATATCACCCGAATCAGAATAATGGGCTCAAAGATTAGATAATCAATGGGAATTCAGGTTCGAACAGAGGGAACCTCCTACTGAAGATAAGCTGATCCAAATTGATGTTGGTGAAGAAGGCTCCCCTAAACCAATATTCATCAGTGAGAGTCTTTCAGAAATAGATAAGCAAGACATGATCAAGCTTATTCGTGATTACATCGATGTCTTCGCCTGGAGCTACAAGGATATGCCAGGACTAGATCCGAAGATCGCAATGCACAAGCTTAATATTATACCAAATGCTAAACCGGTCAAACAGCAACAGCGACGATTTCGTCCAGACATTATGGATGCAATCGAAGCTGAAGTCAACAAGCTTATGGCTTTCGGATTTATCAGAGAGGAACAACATCCTGAATGGGTGGCTAATATCGTTCCTGTCCTCAAGAAAACCGGCAAGATCCGAGTCTGTATGGACTTTCGTGATCTCAATGCTGCTTGTCCTAAAGACGAATTTCCTCTTTCAATTTCAGATGTAATGATTGATAACACATGTGGTTTTGAACGAATGTCATTCATGGATAGGTATTCGGGGTATAATCAAATCAAAATATTTCCAGATGACGAGAGACATACTTCTTTTAGAACACCGATCGGTACATACTGTTATACAGTGATGCCGTTTGGTCTCAAGAATGCAGGAGCAACATATCAACGAGCAATGAGCACTATATTTCGAGAACATCTTCGGAAAATAGTTGAATGCTATGTTGATGATATTGCAGTCAAAAGTCGACGAAAGGAGGATCATATCCAAGATTTGAAGACTATATTTGATTTAATGCGTCAGCATCAACTTAAAATGAACCCTACTAAGTCCTTCTTGGGCGTCTCTAGTGGTAAATTTCTCGGCTTCGTCATTACCGCTAAAGGTATACACGTGGATCCCGAGAAGATCAAAGCCATTCAAGAGATGCGTCCTCCACGCACCTTAAAAGAGCTACGAGGATTTCAAGGAAGAATTGCTTATATCAGGAGATTCATTTCCAACTTATCAGGATGCTGCAGACCATTCCACAAACTTCTGAAGAAAGGTGTATCTTTCGTCTGGAACGAAAAATGTCAAAAAGCATTTGACGATATCAAACAGTACCTCATGAACCCTCCAGTTTTGGTACCTCCCGTCTCGGGAATACCATTCCTTCTATATGTTCGAGCCATGGATCATTCTCTTGGTGCATTACTCGCCCAAAAAAATAAAGATGGTCATGAACAGGCCATTTATTATCTCAGTCGCACAATGACAGGCGCTGAACCGCGTTATTCTCCAATCGAAAAAGAATGTCTAGCATTAATGTTTGCTGTTCAGAAAATGCGACATTATATTATCGGTCAGACGATTCATGTCATTTCCAGAGTGAATCCCCTCAGGATTATGATGAAGAAACCCGGTATTCTCAACTCTAGACTTGCTAATTGGGGAATCTTGTTAGCTCAATACGACATGCATTATATTCCTCAAAAGTCGGTTAAAGGACAGGCTCTTGCTGATTTTTTGGCAGCTCATGCAGTCCCAGAAGATTCTAAATTATATGATGAGATTCCTGATGAAGTTCTGGATTCAAATATGGTTTCTGAAGAAATTCCTACTTGGCGTCTATTCTTTGATGGAGCATCTAGAATAGGTCCTAACGGCGATATTGTCGCCGGAGTTGGAATTGTTCTTGTGTCCCCAGAGGGATTAACCATTCAGAGGGCTTATTCTCTGGATCAATCATGTTCAAATAATGTTGCAGAATACAATGCGTTGCTCATCGGTCTTCAACTAGCTAAACATCTAGATATTCAATATTTAGAAGTTTATGGAGACTCCAAGCTTATTGTCAATCAGATCAGAGGAACATATGAAGTCTGTCATCAAGATTTGATACCTTATCATCGAGCAGCATTCTCTATGGCCTCTTCCTTTGAAGGTTTCTTTATTGAACATGTCCGACGAGCCTATAATGCAGAAGCTGATGCTTTGGCTAATCTTGCTGATGTCTTAGCCATACCAATCAGACGTCAACAAGTAATAGCGGTTTATAACCGAGAACTATTCTGCGTTGATAATAACTTGACTTTGGCTCTTCCCCATAATTCAGATGAAGATTCTCTCAACCTTGATGCTGGATTAAAGTTTGATAAAGTGTCTTCATCTTCTTCCGATTCTACTATGGAATACGTCTTTTCTAACAAAACAGACACCATAACTGAAGACTGGAGACGTCCATTTCTAGACTTTGTGTTGTATGACGTACTTTCTGACAATCCGAGTGAAGCAGCATCTATCCGGCGCCGATCTCTCAGATTATATTACAATCATACTACTAAGACACTATATCGGCGAGCATACGACGGTCTTCTCCTCCGATGCATAGCTGGTGAAGAAGCACAACAGATAATCCGTGAAGCACATGATGGTGTCTGCGGAGCTCATCAACCAGGTCCTAAACTTCAAGATCGTATCCGACATATGGGTTATTATTGGCCCACGATGGTAGCTGATGCCATTCAATATGCTCGGAAATGTAAAGCCTGTCAAATTCATGCAGACTTTATCCATCAACCATCGGAGTTCCTACACCCAACAGCGGCATCATGGCCCTTTGAGGCTTGGGGCATGGACGTCATTGGTCCTATCAATCCACCATCATCAAAAGGACATCGGTTTATTCTAGCAATAACCGATTACTTTTCCAAATGGGCTGAAGCAATCCCGTTATCTGAAGTCAAGACTTCTAATGTTATTAATTTCGTCAAACATCATGTCATCTATCGATTTGGTGTTCCTCGGCGTATTATCCATGATAACGGACCACAGTTTGTCAGCCAAAAATTTACTCGATTTTGCGACGATCATCGGATCAATAATCTGGCTTCTACAACATATAATCCAGCAGCCAATGGATTAGCAGAAGCTTTCAATAAAACAATCATCAAACTCTTGAAAAAGTTCGTTTCTTCCAACAAACGTAACTGGAGTGAGAAGCTTGGTGAATGTTTATGGGCCTACCGTACCACAGTTCGCAATGCGACCGGATGTACACCTTTCTCTTTGGTATATGGGTGTGAAGCTGTTCTTCTCCTCGAGATACAGATTCCTTCTCTTAGAGTTGCAATCTCCAATGAACTTACAACAGAGAACAACGATCGTCTTCGACTTCAAGAGTTGGAAGCTCTAGACGAAAAGCGATTGTATGCGCAACAAAATATCGTGCTGTATCAAGCCCGAATCTCAAAAGCTTTTAATCGAAAAGTCAAAGTCAGAGCATATCAGAAGGGAGAGTTGGTCCTTACTGTCAGACGTCCGATGACCATGACACATATGAGCAAGGGCAAATTTGATGCGAAATGGGAAGGCCCATTCGTAGTAAACAAAGTCTTCTCTAACGGAGCATATCAGCTTGCTTCTATGGATGGAAAAGTCACGATGATGCCTATCAATGGCAAATTCTTAAAGAAATATTATGTATAAATTTCATCAATATATGTAATATTTTCATTACTCCCCAGCAGACTTTGTAGCCCTCTATGTCTTCTTCGATGATAATGTCATCATGAGTTGTCTCCTGGATTAATCTATTAATCTCAGCTTAACTCAGAGGCTTAAATTCACCGACATATTGCTCAGTCTTTTTCTTCTTCTGAACTTCATCAGTACGGCCTTGAAATAAATAGGCCATCCATTTTGAAGAATAACAGTTGGAATCTCCTTTCCCATCTTGTCCCTTATAAAAAGCCTTACAAATACTGTAATGGCACATCAATTCTTCAAAGACATGAAGAATCATGGGGTTGGCTTCGGAGATTTTGTTTATTTCATCAATGAAAGGGATGTACTCTTCATATGGCAAGTCTGATGTTGGCAGCTGAGAAATATATTCCATTTCATGAAGGGCGAATCCTATCTCGCCTCTGGGAGTCATGAAGGTGCCAGTACGGTAGTTGTACCTTTCTGCTAACGCCAGGAACAAATCAGGGTTTGGTCTAAAACCATAAGCAGTACACTTAATGGCATCATACAGGCCTATCGCCTTTAACTGAGCACCAAAATTCCTCAGAATCCATCTTACTAGAGCAGTCCATCTAGTATTTTCTGGGTTTACCAGACCAGTGAGTCTCATGGACTGTTTTGGGTAGATGGCGTTCTCCAGTTGAGCAAATTCGTTCGCAAAGATTGGAACCCTGACTGGTTTCAGGAGTGCTGAGTCCTCAGGAGGAATGGTGGCAGGCAGCAGTCCTCGCAAAGATGTGACATGTAGTTCAGTACCACTACGGAATCTTCCTTGATAATATCCTATCCACCCAGCTTTGGCTTGACGAGATGGAGTGATATCCCATTTCATCTGTCTTTGTTGACTCGAGTGGAATAAATGAGCTATATTGATGCTTTTTATCAAACCACTCAGATACATGGGCTGATTGGCATCACCATCCCTATGATAAGAATATGCTACCTTATCGAGACCAGGCTGGGAATTTATGTCAATAGCATCCCCAAACAGAAATGCTGGCTTCAAGTGAGTAATACCATCCACACTCTGTAAAGGTAATCCACTTATCAAGTTCAGCAAGGTGTCACTATCCTGATTTGTCAAGAGAGCTATCCTTGTAGAGGGTCCATCGAATTGGGGAAAACGAGCATGTGATAAGTCACTTTTGTAGTTAGTTCCTGCACATCCTTCAAATTCTGCCTCTTGGGCCAGAATGTCCACTGCAAAAGAAGAATAAAATATTTAAAATCTTCAAACATCAAGAGAAGACTCAAAGTTCAGAATATGCTCAGTCTATCCTTAGCGTATGACAGACTCAAAGTTCAGCTTACGCTCAGTCTATCCTTAGCGTATGGCAGAGTCAAAGATCAAAATATGCTCAGTTTATCTTTAAGCGTATGGCGGAGTCAAAGATCAAAATACGCTTAATCTATCCTTAGCGTATGACAGATTCAGAGTTCATTCTTTTCTATCTTAAGTGAATGATAAATTTTAAAGTTCAGTTTATGTTCAGATTGAGCGTATCAGCGTTTGGTTGACAAGATGATCATCAAAAACATACGCTAACACAGGAGTTAGCGTATCTCAGTGAGACTTCTTGACATAGCATATTTTCTCAAGACAGCGTATCTTGACATTTCTATCAAAAATACGCATATCTTTCAGATATACGCTCCAAACATATTTTTCGTAAAAACGAAAAACATGAAATACGGCTAAACCCTAAAGAGGGAAGCGTATTTTCTGACGTATTGACCCTAAAGAGGGATACGCTTTCTGAGTTTTGTTCTAACCAGAGCCCTAAAAAGGGAATAGTTATTGTTCATCGTCTTCGTCCTCACCATAGAGAGGCTTTAATGGCCGTTCACTGCGTGAAATACGCTGGCCTGCCGTCTTCTTGGTAGTAGCAGTATCGACGGCAGGACGAGACGACTCTTCAGGGGCTTTCCCCTTTCCCTTAGCAGCAGCATCAGCTTTGGGTGCCATTAATGGAGATTGAGTTGAAGACGAAGAAGGAGAAGAAGGGTTTTGAGTTTCTGAAAGCTCTTTTCTCTCTCGAAAGCAAAAGCTGTGGTAAAGAAATAAGTTAGGTTTGAGAAAGACCTATTTATAGGAAGAGAATGAATTTCAAACGACGACCAAATCTCCAAAGATTCGTGCTGATATCAAGGAGAATGAACAAACTTATGCCAGCGTGTCATGACTCATTCCCACTTTAAAATTCAAAGTAATTTCGAACTTTTGAAAAACATAAATTCAAAAACTTTGAAGGGGGTCTTGTAGGGTGTGAAAAATTATGACACGCTAACATAAGACTCAATCAAAGTCGTACGCTCAAGGCCATACGCTCAGTCAAAGTCGTACGCTCAAGGCCGTACGCTCAGTTAAGAGCCATACGCTCAGTTCAGAGTTGTACGCTCATTCAACAGCCATACGCTCAGTGAATATTTTATTATTTACTGAAGTGACAGCACAGCATATATTTAAATGGGGAATGAATCTGACACCTCGTCTTTCGTGCAAAGACAGTTGTCACGAGAAGAGTAACCATCGTATTGGTTTTCGAAGAGTCAGTTTTGTCTCTTACGAGGACAGCTCAGCAGCCTTCATAAATGCAAAAGCCATCATTACTGACAGTTTTGACAGTCTGTCAGCCGTCATCTCCGCAGTCACGATGCTCGAGAGGATTTTGTCAGTTATGGAAAGATATGGCGTATCAGAGAAGATTGAGGATAGCCACGTGTCAACTCCTTCAAATGAATACAGCTCGTTCCCCAACCAAATGAGCGTATGGATTTCATACGACTCATTCCCCAATCAAATGAGCGTATCAACTCCATAAAGCTCGTTCCCCAACCAAATGAGCGTATGGATTTCATACGACTCATTCCCCAATCAAATGAGCGTATCAACTCCATAAAGCTCATTCCCCAACCAAGTGAGCGTATGGATTTCATACGACTCCTTGTTTATCAAGTGAGCGTATAGACTCCCTACAATTCCTTATCAATTATGTGAGCGTATAGACTTCATATGGCCCTGCACTGTTCAAGTCAGCATTCCTTCAAAAGCTAGCGTATGACTCTTCTTCTAAGGCAGCGTACCACAGCAGTTGTATCCATGATGATTTTCAACGTACAGTCAACACACGTTCTCACGTGTCCTGTACTCAGTTACCCACTTATGCAGAAGTTATGCAACGTGGCATCCATGCCATCAATCTCTCCTGAATAGACTCCACTACCTTCAACCGCACGCTAGCGTGTCTCCATCAGAATTTGCCATGCGTCCCTGCAGTTATGCACACGTCAAGTAACTACCTGAGCGTATGCTTATGGATAGTTATCCCGAACTCTATAAAAGAGAGTTTCTTCATCTTCATCACAACAACAAGTCATTTTCAGAGAGAACAAAGAGATTGCCTAGTTGCTGTCCAAGTTCTTCGAAGTTCGAGTTTTTTTCATCGCATCGTCCAAGGGATAAAGTAATCGTCTTCTAGATTAGATTCCTACAGTTGTAATTTTCTCAGATACAAAATAAATAAAGTGAATTTATTTATGGAAAACAACCTGGTCAGACAAGCATGGGTCCCGCAAACAACATAGATTCAAATTCAGCGGCACCAAACCCGGGCAATAATACTCCCGAGATAACGGTCCCTACCGCGACAGATGAGGCCCGAGAAGTAAGGAGAGAGGTTCAGGAGCTTCGAGCGATGTTCCACGCCTGAGAAAATTCTCAAGACCTCAGAATACGGCAACCATATCCTGCTGAATGGAGGGATGTGCCCTTTCCACCAAGATATAAGCCGTTCAATATCAACCCATATGATGGCAAGACTTCAGCAAGCCGGTACATCACTTACTTTGAGGTCACTACCGACCATCTGCCCCATGATGATGCTATCCTCACACGGTTATTCATTGGGGCATTGGAAGGAGTCACCTTCGACTGGTACCGCAACCTGCCAGATAATTGCATCCACTCCTTCGCTGGCTTCAAGCGCTTATTCTTGGAGAGGTTCTATGAGGTAGGACAGGACGTCACGATGTCTACCCTCATGGACGTCGTCCAAGGAGAGAAAGAGCTGACGAGGAATTACATTGAGTAGTTTCGTCAAACCGCAATGAAGTTACCATCTGGCAACCCGGACTCTTCCTTGATTGAAATTTGCCAAAAGAGACTACTCCCAACAATTAGTCTCTGGATGGGCGAAAGTCAATTCAAGGACTGGAAGGCTTTTATCATCAGTGCTACAAGTGCTGAAGAACGATTGAAGAAGGCTCGCCAACTGGGGTTGCATATCTCGGAGGAAGAGAACAAGGGAAGCGTCCCAACACCAGCAACGATAACGGGGGTAGCCCCTCCAACAGCCGGGACAACGGAGGCAAGCAGGCTATGGTGACCGATACAGCCCAGAAGCCCGAGCTACAGCCGGCAGACAAACAATGGCCTCAAATCACTTATTCTTTCGAAGACGGCCACGTCAAGCCTATCTTGGACATGCTTATATAAGGAGATAGAATTCAGCTTCCTCCGTCCAGACGAGAACCTCGGCCGACTGATTTGGAGAACCCGAAGTTCTGCCATTACCACCGCTACGTCCACCATGCTACACACGACTGCTATCAACTGAAACGGTATATCCAAAACCTCATCGATTCGAACGCTCTGGCTATCGATTTCGAGGAAGTAACCGTAGCAGCCAACATGGTATCCGTCCAATTCGGCAGCTTCCCTCCAACAGAGGCTCAAGACGGTGTCATACCCATCCCTCTGGCAACGATGGAAATTGCTAATCTTCCGTCTGCCCGTGATCAAACTCCCGGTCTAGTACCCCTCACCACATCACGAGGGAAGATCATGTGGGTCCATCCAGATCTAGTCCATGAGGTGACTCAGCCCACTCTACCTTCTAAGAAAAGAAGTGGAAAAGCCAAATCCTGCTGCACCGCCTCGGCAGAGGAGGAGGAAGTCTCAGCCGTCACTACTCGATCTGGAGCACAAGCCCAACCAGTGGTCGAGAATCCGACTAATGATCAGCCGCCCACTACCACTGATACTCCGGGACCGGCTCAGCCTTCGACGACCGACAAGCCTAGGCCGAAGGAGACTCGCTTCGACAAATCCCTCCGAAAGGAAACACCTCATGGACTGGAAAGACCCTACAACTTCGACATCTTGGCTCAACTGGCCAATACACCGGCCAAATTGTCTTTGTATGAACTCCTAAGGCTCTCGAAGGATGTCTGCACGGCTTTAAGTGAGGCGCTCCAAAATGCCGACGCATACTTGGCTCAAGTCAACCTCACGGGAGATAACCAACCTGCAGAGCTCCAAGATAGTGCGTGTACGGGAGCAATGCCCAATATCGTCTTCTCTCCGCAGGATATGCTCATCAAAACTAACCTACATGATCGCCCGCAATACTACACTGGATACATCGGCGACGTAAAGGTGGACCGAATGCACATTGATCCTGGGTCCTCCATAAGCATCATTCCGAAGGGTCTGCTACATCATCTTCGCATTCCGATGCATCGCCTGACACCTACAAGCACCGCCATTAGCGGTTTCAATTCGGGCAGGAGCTACCCAATAGGGAAGATACGCTTGAAATGTCAGATTGGCGATCTCCAATCGGAAGTCACTTGCTACGTCATAGATGCTGACACTTCTTACAATATCCTTCTGGGACGGCCTTGGATACACGATTACATGATCGTGCCTTCCACGCTACACCAGTGCTTCAAATATGTCGATAAGCACGGCTTCGTGAGGACAGAGTTTGCTGATATCGATCCCTTCAAGGGGGTCGAATCTTATTACTCAGACTCCTGTCTGTACGAAAAATCAAAAAAGCACTTGGTCGAAGAAGACGAACAAGCTCACACCAAGACAGCCACAGGATCAGAAGAACCTTTGACGATCCACCTCCAGGCTCGCAAATCGGGCAATTCTGCACCCCTTACGGCTACTCTGCGTAAAGACGCAATCAGTCTATCGGCACAAGAAGAGCAGATGAGAATCCGGCTGCCAAGGTCTGGCCAAGCGCCGAGACCCACAATAGGGCCACTTACCATCAGACTACCGAGAGTCGGTCAGCTCCAAACGGAGAAGCTCAATCCCTCCGACAGACCACTCACGATACGCCTTCCCAAGAAGGGTCGTCACCCCGACGCGAGGTCTGACACTTCTAGCGAACCAGCCACTCCTCGCCCCATATCAAGTGCCAAACTGGGGGTTGCTAGTCTACCAACAACCCCACGTTCTGCTCCACCAATGGAGCCCCTGATAATCAAGTTGCCCAAGTCATCCTCTTAGTCTGCATTTACACAGGGGGTGGCCGAAGAAGAGTCGAAGCTGGCCAAGTATATGGCTGCTCACACTGAGACTTGCTCATGTTGCCCATCAACGGCAAGTTCCTGAAGAAGTACTACGTCTGAAACGACATCCTCAAAAAAAAAACCCCGATGATTGAGTCACGTACCATCTCGTACCGCTGAACTCACCTCCTCCTTCCACAAAAATATCCCAAACTACCAAGTCATGTACCCGCTGGTACCTCTGAACTTACACTTTGATTCCAAAACTTATGGACTGTCGAGTTATGTACCTGCTGGCACCCCTGAATTTACGTCCCGGTCACTCTTTCGGGGGAGAGTTACGTATAATTATAATTCTGAACTTTCTTCCTGAAAGAGATCCTTCCTCATGATCCACTACCCGCATTCCCAGTGCACAAAAAGGGTAACAGATCCACAAAATTCCAAAACGACCATGTCGATGTTACCTCTGAGTCGTCTCAATTCCGCCAAAAACAAATCACCCCTCTACATAAGAACTTCCATGTCCTCATTACCTCTGAGTCGTTCTATGTACCCCCCTTTATTGAGCCCACTCCTGCCATGTCCTCATTACCTCTGAGTAGGAAGGCTCCGTCGAAGAAACCTTCATGCTTACCATGTCCTCATTACCTCTGAGTAAGTATGTCGATTCCATTTCAACCTATTATCTGTACCCACAACCGGAGTATGCCAAGGATAATAGGTCCACAAATATCCTACGTTGAGTCCACTCCTACCATGTCCTCATTACCTCTGAGTAGGAAGATTCCGCGGTGAAACAAAAACCCTCATGCTTGCCATGTCCTCATTACCTCTGAGTAAGTATGTTGGTTCCCTTTCATCCTATTATCCGTATCCTAAGCCAGGGTACGCCGAGGATAATAGGCCCACAAATGTCCTCTGTTGACCACAAATGTCCTTTGTTGACCACAAATATCCTCCGTTGAGTTCACTCCTGCCATGTCCTCATTACCTCTGAGTAGAAAAATTCCACGGTGAAGCCCTCATACTTGTCATGTCCTCACTACCTCTCAGTAAGTATGTTGGTTCCCTTTTATCCTATTATCCGTATCCTAAGCCAGGGTACGCCAAGGATAATAGGCCCACAAATGTCCTCTGTTGACCACAAATGTCCTCTGTTGACCACAAATGCTGTATTAGATAATCTAGTACATGCACCCCTTTTTTTTACAATCATATGCTTTCGGAGCCCAGCTGTTCCATAGCATTCTTTCACCAATGCATAGAACTTCCACGTTGATAGCACCTCTGAGTTGTTCTATGTATCCTCATTCGAGTTCACTCCTACCATGTCCATATCACCTCTGAGTAGGAAAGCTCTACCATCAACCTTATATTTACCACATCCATACCACCTCTGAGTAAATATGATGGTTCCCTCTCTCAACTTATTATCCGTACCTAAAACCAAGGTACGCCAAGGATGATAAGTCCACATAAAATCCCCAGCGGAAGTACCCAAACCTATCACGTCCATGCTACCTCTGATTGGATTGCCACACCTAAATAAATCTACTTTCCATGCTTCTTATTCAAAGTGCTCCAAATTTTCAATTTGGAAACTTTGAAGGGGGTCCTGTAGAAGCATGGAAAATATTGCTTTTAGTCCCATATCGGAAAGGAGAAGAAGAAAGGGCTCACTCCATCCTATAAATAGAGCCCCCTTACCTCCTTTGAAAAGGGCATCAACTTCTCTTCCCTCCTTCCAAACTTGGACTCTTCCTATTACGCATCTTCGGGTGCTAAGTAGAAGAAGTCTAGGGCAGCGCGGGCTCATCAAGCTCAGTCAGCTGTCCCAACCTCTGACCATCAAAAGCGTCCCGCTAAGCGGGCCTCTGATGGAAAGTTGTACAGAACCGCCCATGTCCAGCCCCCAGTGGCAAACCGACAGGGTGGTTCTCAAGAGTCTCCCAACAAAGATCGAGGGCAAGTGTTTTTATTAGCCCCACATCAGGGAGCAAACATGATACCTACGCACTCGTGTGCTCGGGATATCCTAGCCCACAAAGTGAGTGCACAGGTTGATTGAGATATTCCTCATACGAGTCATGAGACGTCCTTCATGAGGCTCGGTCATGAGACATTCCTCATGCGGCTCGGTCATGAGACGTCTTCATGCGGCTCGGCTATGAGACATATCTCATGCGGCTCGGTCATGAATCATTCTTCATGCGGCACAGAACCCAGGAAGCTTCATACGGCTCAAAACTCAGAGCTTCATGCGGCTCAAAAATATTATGCGGCTCGGAAGTCACCGGCATAGCCATGCGGCTCGGATAAACGCCACGTGGCCTCATACGGCTCGCCTGTATAGCTGGCCATTAAAGCAACGCCCCCACTTAATGCTCTGACACAGCTAGGCGGTTCTGACACAGAAGTGAGATTGACAGCTCTGACATAAAGCTGCAACGACGATTCGGTCATAATGGCATGCTCCTAGGAAAATGAGGAAATCTCTACAGCTGGCATAATCCATCAGACCCTAAAAGCCTTCCATGCGGCTTTGACACGTGGTCAGTCACACGCGGCTCAATGACAAAGATGCCCATGCGGCTCAATGAGAAGAACGTCCATGCGGCTCAGTGGCAAAAATGTCCATACGGCTCAGTGGAAAAGACGTCCATGCGGCTCAAAGGCAAGGATGGCTATGCAGCTCAGTTCTCAAGACGCCTATGCGGCTCAGTGTCCTCCATGCGGCTCGCAGCAGTCAAGACACGTGACAGAAGATCAGTTGCCCCCCATATCCCTGTAAATTGCCGCATAATGATAGTGGGACACGTGGCATCAAATCAATCAAGATTCATCAACAAATCCCAACAACCAGATTTAGTGCCATCCTCATAATTACTGGGATCAAATCAGATCATTTGCAATCAAGCCAATAGGACACGTGGCGAGCAATCAAATATTAGCATAATCAATCACGAGGATTTAAAGCAGTCAGCATTAACTGCTCATAAGATTTGGTGCTATCCGTATTAAGGGCCGAGATTCACTATGATCAGGATCAAGGGTTCAGATAGAGTGAAGGAGCGCCGACATTCCAAACAGATAATCATTAGCAAACTCTAATGATTACACCCCACTCTTATAAATAGCCAGCATCATTCCCATACAAAAGAGGTCGGCAACAAAAAAGAATAAAAAAATAAGAAGAGAGAGATATACACAGAGAGAGCTCCCCCCTTTCTTGATAATCACAGAGAGAGAGAAGCCAGGAGAGCAACCCGAGGAGAGCAAGAAGAGCATTCCTTCGTCAACGCCGAGCAGGTCTTCCCCGAGCCAAGGCTGCATACCGATCGTCCAAGGAGTAAGGCAGAGCGGCCGTCGCTTTTCCGAGCCTCTATCGTCACCCCCAAGAATCAAAAATAAACAATTCTACTTAGTCTGCTGTACCTAGGTTTTCGTCCCTAGGCTTTCTTTGTACAAGCGAGTTTGTATTATGAGTCTAAGTTCAGTCCTCCGATAATTGTTCTGTTCTTTTACAATCAATGGCAAATAGGCCACCCTCCGAAAATATGCAAACACCGACCATAACCCACAACAAAAGGAAAAGAGAAACTAGAAACCACCACCATCACTGTAACTTACCTCGGGCGAATCCCTCGCCTGCGATCGCCGCCACCGGCGTAGGCATCGCCTCCTTCCGCCATGACCGCTGCCTGCGTCTCCGGCTGCCCTAGCCGCTGCAGCCCATCTCCCCCGTGGCCGACCGGCCAGATCCGAGCCGTCCGCCGACGACGTCCTCCGCCTTTGTCTCCACCACGCGCCACCGCCTCCACGTCACCCAAGCCCCGATCTCTCACCCCTCTCCCTCTCCCGTCCGTCGAGATCGGACCACCGCCGCGCCGCCACCCCTCCGCGCGCGCGCCACTTCTCCGATCTCCCGCACTCTTCCCCGCGTCCGCCTCATCCTCTCCGCCCCTTGCCGTCCGCCCCAAGCCGCCGAGCCGCTGATCTCCCCGCTTCTCTCACCCCTCCGTTCATCTCCTCCCTCCTCCTTTCCATCTCCGCGAGAACCCCACTCCCCGTCTCCCTCTCTCTTTTCCTCGCCCTCTCTCTCCCCTCACTGATTGTTTTTTTTCCTTTGCCTCTCTTCTCTCTCCTCGTCTCTTTCACTCTACTCTATTTACTGAACACCACATGCTTATCTCCTTTCTTCCTTTTCAGTATTATTTTATTTAGTTGGTTTAACTGTTTAAGGAGGACACCTGATTCTCGAATTGTTGGTTTCGATTAATTATTTTTTTATTATTTTTTCTTTCCTGTTCTATCATTATTTTATTAGTAGTAGATATCAATTAGAACTTTATATAATTACAATATTTATTGAGTATCATTATTATTAATATTAATATTAATATTATTAATATTATTATTATTACTATTATTATTATTATTTTATACATTTTGGATATTTCATGATGTGTATAGATGCCACATTTTATCACCATGATTTCTTTTATGTTTGCTATCATTTTATTATTAGTAGTAGCAGACGACTAAGATATTGCCATGGTAATTAAATAAATATTTTCTAAAAATATAGGATTGGGTTTCGGGCTATTGGGCCTATTGAGCCGGTAAAACAAAAAAAATATATATATATAATAAAACTATTTTGAAGGGGTTTTGGGCTAGGGCTATTGAGCTTGATTCATATTAAGTTTATATTTTTGCTTATTTATTTATAAATTAAAAAAAGGGAAGTTTTAAAATATTAATATCACTATACTAGTTTACAGTATCTTTTAGTTAAAGTTTTTGAGCCAGCCAATTTGGTTGCATGGTATTGGGCAAAAATATATATATATTATTGGGTTTATTAAAAGTTATATAAATATGTTTTGTATTTATAATATAATATATTAATTCTTATGGATTTTGATTATTTTGTTTTTGAATATTATAACTATTTCTAAAATTGTATATATAAATTTATTTTTTCCTTCGATTATACTCCCGTCTAAAAACAAATTTTCTTTTCCCTATCTCCTCGCCAATTCTGTATTCCCTGCTACCCACCCTAGCTAACTTGACCGTCCTGGACCCGATGAAACCGTCCGTGCCGTCCTCTGAGGTCACTTTGCGTAATTGTAACATCAAGGTCAAACATCGTGCCAACATGATCATTGTACCACACCAGGCGACCCCCAGGCAAGTATACCTTGCTAATTAACTGTCAATTATTTATTTTCTGCATTATTTATTTTATTTCATATTGATTAGTTTCCTTTGTTATAAATTGTGCGTCCAAGCCATACTTGGGTGCAAGCGACTTTATTAGTCGTTACTTTAATTTATGCATGTTGACTTAGTGTTAGCGGACTACCTTCTTGTTGGGGGATATCCTTATATCTTCCTTTGGCTGTGACATTCATACTACACGGTTTGAGATATGTTACTAGGGGCACGACTTATTGACTTGCTACCTCTAAGTCGTGTGACGGTAGATAATCGTAACTGCTATGACTAGGGTTTAGAGACTCAAGTAGTTACAAAACTGGACGAGCCATGGACATGACTTGGACGGTGTAGGAAACATTGGGGGAGGACAGTCGCTAGTACGTATGGGAAGCCAAACAGGTAATCCATAGTTTTCGAAAGGAACTATGGCGATATTTGCAGTTGCCCTCTGACGTTTTGGACGTTACGGACGGATACGGATTACTGGATGCCAGTTACGTACTTATAGCCACAAATCCCACCCATACGTATGAAAGTTGTCCTCTAAATTGCATATTAGGCGGTTAGAATCTCCTTTGCATATTTGTGTCTAGAATAGTCTTTTATATATTATTTTATTATTCTGACAGTTCACATTAGCTTGTTCTTCCTGTATCTTGCTACGTCCGTCTGAGGACCTGGTTTTTCCCCAGGTGTGTGTTCATGTTTTCCGCAGGTATCCTAGCCAAGGCCGTGGTCTTTTCCATTCCTTCGAAGACAATTGCGCTTGGTTCGTCTTGCCATTTTTATCGCTCGATTTATTGTAGATTTCTTTCATTGAGATAGTTGGTAGTGGACTTTGTCTCCGCCCAATGATTGTATCATAAATATTCGAGTTTATATTTATATTATTATTCTTTTATTGTGAATGAGATTTAGTTTGTCATGGATTACTGTATTTTACAGCTTATGTATTCATACGAGACCTACGTATTTCGTATGAATACAGCTGGCATGTTTACGTACTTGGTCCTACGTATTTTGGGACTGGGGCGTTACAACAATCTTCCGTAATGCCTATTCGCCCAACCGTTTTCTATCCCTCACATAACTCAAGTCTTTCATCAAGTCGTTCATAACATTTGGCCTCAACGATATAGACTAAGTCCAATATGTCCAAACTTCCTTCCCCTACAATCCATACTATGCATCGCACGCAACTATTCCAATACGATCCACGTTCTTGAACTACCTATGCATCGCGTCTGGGCTACCCCCGCTAGGTAACTTATCCAGACATCATGCTCGAGCTCTCCCGACACAATAGGTCAACTTGAGTCTTCGATGCTCAAAAGCAACAATCTTTTCGATACCCAAGGTCTCTTATGATACGCTCATCTCTGATTCTCGACCAAGTACGAATCCTTTACTCAGTCTTCGAATCAATCCCGACAAGTTCGTTCCATAACATATATCGTGCGCTCAACACACATAACCTAACCATTAATCAAATCGATCTATGACACAACTCTTAGGGTCGTTCTACTATTTGTCACTCTCGCGCATTGCAGAATTCTTGTAATCGCCTTATCATATCACTACGCTAAGTACGTTCCTCAACATCTATTCGATCAACGACCAACCAAGTCCATTTGTATACTTATTCGATCGATCATAAATTTTCTTTTCTGACCATATCGTTCTAGTCGAAGGCTACTCGCTAACTTGCGAAACATGATACCCACTCGCTTAGACTTACCCTTAACATGCACTACATCGTCTTTCATCCTCGACGAGATTTCTTATGCGACTTCATTGGGTCATCCTATGGGACTTCAACATTCACTTAATTTGGCGGTCAAGTCTTCTAGGGTCATCTGCCCCGAAACTACGCTCGATAATTGAAGATCATCGACGAGGGACAGTTAGTAAGAACCATGCTATATCCAACCGCAGAGCCAAATCAATTCCCGATAATTCCTATGAGATTTCATCCAATCTGACATAATTTACCAATCCATGATTTACCTACCCCCCTCCCCCCGCGTAACTGATGTACTGTTACTATTCGAATCACTTACGCACTACCGTCGACTATTTTCGCTAGTCATATGACAGCTACTCGCCCCAAGTCTGAGTTTACCTATTCGCGATCATAGTTCGACACATTCTATACTCATCAAAACCATCCTCAAATTCACCTTCGCATCAAACCACAAGTCTAAATCCAATTTGCCACGCCTTATAAGTTCGATCATCCCCGCTGGATGAATCACCATACCAGTGCTCACGCGGAATGATCTTCCTAGTTCGACGTGACGCATGTGCGAAGCTGGTGTTGCGCTTGCACAAGACAAGAACGTCAACGTAATGGTTATCCACGAAGCAATCCAAAACACTTTCTTTTTCATCCAAATAGTATCCATCCACTCTCAAATTTCTCGAAGTATTCCTACGTCATCATCCATACTGCCATCAACTTAACTTGCATCTTATTCATCCAATAACAATGCTCAACATAATTTTCGTTCATTCGATCAGAGTATCCCTGAGTTATTACATATCGTCTTTAATACGTCTCAATACCATCGTCGATATGCATAACTTGAACATCTTCTTTTCTCATAAGCTCCAATTCGTTGCAATCACTGCTATTATCCGAACTCGAATACGAATCAAGTCTTGCACACATCAAGATCCATTCAGTTGTAACTAACTACCATTATCGCGACACAATTTCCAATTCACATATCCATTCTCATATTCCTAACTCGTACTTCTAAATCGTGCTACCGATTCCTCGTGCTAACTCAGATTTGTTCACACGATTTCTTCGTACCTTCTCATCTTGTTTTATACAAGTCTTCGCACTAACTCAATGTAATTTCGATCGAGTAAACTATTTCGTCAACGCAACATTCCCTCGCTATACTTAACCTATCGTTCGACTTATACTTAACGAATTCTCGTCCGACGTATCATCCATAGGTACGACTTCGCACATAATCGTTCAACTAAATTCATCGAAGCATACTTGCATCGACTTCTTTCGAGTCGCTCCCACTCGAGTCTCGACACTACTCCATCCGTTGGGCACAAAATTATCGTACGACACAATCATCTCGTTGCAGTCTGTTGCAAGTCACCAAGCGGTTTAACATAATTATCGCTAAGTGGTATTGCATATACCACTCAGAAATTGAGCCTATCGTTCTCAATACAATGCTTCGCTATACTGATCACATAATTGGTATTGCATATACCACTCGAAATTGAGTCAATACTCGACATTACACTCCGCATAGGTCCGATATCTATTTCAACTTAACTATTCCATAGCGATCTTTCCAATCCCAGCTCGAGCGTTCTTCTTACTCGAGCTGGCACAACAACTGAACCAACATGATAGTCGTTCGCTTAAGTTTGACATACATTCAATCTAACCGTACCATGGCGATCATATCGATCACATCCGCGACATTCGCTTATTCAAAGCTCAACGCAACATACGGCCAACATAAACATTCGCCTACTCAAACTCGATTCAATGCGGCCAACTTATAAGTTTGCCTACTTCACTCAACTTAGCGACCAACTCGACTCGTTACTATCGCATCCGCGATCTTCTAATCTCACTCGTTGCAATTCGTGCAACAATTTACTCTTGATACTTAAGGTCATTACTCAATCTTATTTAACATATCGCTATCCATCCGCATAGCCATACAATATGGTTCATACCATGTCGACTCGTTGTACCGATGCAACGAACGATTCACGACTTGCTGCACTCCGTGCAACCAACAACACATAACCATTCGCATAGCCACATATACGTATCGCCTCATATATCGACTCGCTGTACTTCGTGCAACCAACAACACATATCTTCTCGCACTTCGTGCGATCAACAATACGTATATCATTGCACTTCATGCAACCAACATCACCATATTCGCTGTACTTCGTGCGACCAATATTCTATAACTCGTTGCACTTCGTGCAACCAATATTCTCCGATGGCACCCGGAGATAGCGTGATAGTCACGACATACTTGTGGCGGACATGCTCGCTTAATATAGACTTATTGCATAGAACATCCAATATTGCATCTAGCAGATCCATGAGCCATGCGGTTGCAAAAACAACTTAGAGTCAACTGAATTCGATAGTGAAGCAACTGAGGGTCAAAGAGATTCATGCACGGTCCAGAGAATGGAACCGCTCTAATACCAACTTGTCATGCCCCGATCCGAGAAATTGCTCGTCCTTGCTAGATTTTACTCGAATCATTGTCCTCACTGGGGCGTGATGCCGCACGAGCCTGGAGTTGCGCTCGTGCAAGGCAAGATAACAGGTTCACATAAGATTATCTCAAATTGATAAAATAAGCAGCGGAAGAAAATAGAGTATACAAGAAGAATCTTTTTTTATCCATAATGAAATGAAGGTTACGAAGACTCTGAATAGTCCAACTTAATATGCCAATTGGCTATAATGCTCATGATCTCTCTAGCTCACAAAGGATTATATTGTTCCATACATTATGCCTCTTTATAGCCAACAAGTAGTCTTCGATCGAACATCTCCATGTCGCAAATCCAAACGCCTATGCGGTAGCTCCTCTTGAACGCTAAGGACTCCATGCCTCAGCATGTCCAAGCCAAGCCCCGCCTTGAGCCGATCATAACCCAAATCTGCAAGTAAACTAGTGGGGATTAGTGCTTTCGTCCTCGCTGTACTGATCAAGACCCACTCGCACCCAAACCAAACACTAAGTAATTTTAGTGAAGCATGCAACATTATTGGTGATCTTTCTATTTAGCCTTAGGGTCAATTTTATGCATTATTCAACATACAACTTAATATAAATGTGTCCCATATCGTGTCCCTGCGGCAAATACAGTTAGACATAATATGAAACATAAACATAGGGATCGTGCTCATCTCCGTCCCTTTTTGCCTAGCCTGCAATGGTTAGAACATTTACATAAGCAATCATATAGTTCACGCAACCAACCATACTTAGCCATATGCATAAGGGTAGCAGGCCCTGCGCCTGCACCCAACTCTAATCTCAGCCCACCGGTCCTATCTATATGAAGGTCACGGTGTTTCGTACCGTAATGGACTAGGCATCCTTATGTGTAAGCCTATGATCGCTTCGATACAGGTTGCTAGCCTAATATCCGAAGGATCCCAAACTTACTGATATCATAGCTTATCACAACACTGGTCGATCGCAAACCGTCTGAATGATGTGCACCATAAATACCATACAAAATTCCCTCCTAGGCCGAACGGTCCCGGTGCCCCGGTAGTAACCGTCCGATGGAAGCCGTACCCATGTACAGGCAATCCAAGTCCATTGACCATGCAATACGTGCCATAGCATACAAGTCATACATTCCAACCCATCTCATATTCCATAAACATAATCCATAATATCTATCTCAAGTTCCGACGGCATTAGCCCCAACACATCCGTACTGATGCACGATGCCCAACGACTTAGACTTCTCGTACTTATATTCCACACGATCCATTCATAAGTTATTCACATAGCCTAGTTCCATAGTTACTTAGTCTTTTTGTAGATTAAGTGCACGAGGCACGCTTAATACCATAATCAATGTTCTAGACCTAATGTTAAATGTTCTCGGAGCCGTGGAGGTGGTGCACATCTTGATATTACCTTTCAATGTTCTACTATCAGCACCCTACCGCAACTCGTACACTTGATGCACGTCGCTTCAATTGTTCAATGTTCTATCTTAATGTTCGACCCACACTAAGACCTTTACTCACCGAGCCACGCTCGCTAACTCGATAATATCTTACGCATACAATGATATATTTTATTAGACGTGAAGGAATAGGAAGAGAGAATCAAGAACCCGCCCACCTTAATTCGATATGCCTTGTCGTTTCACCGAGCTGAAACGGCTCGATTCCATAACTTGTTGCATAGCTAACTCTCGAACTTAGCCATTCCTTTGGACTACTCGGTTGATTTGGCCTATCGTGCCCATGCCACACTCAGTTACAAGGTGATGATTTTATTTCGTTGACACTTTACTGAATAAGGCAAAATGCCGACCTCTTATCATCCAACGTAAAAGCATAGCCTGCACACCAGATCAACTAAAATCAGCACTTGATCAAACGGAACTTATCCTTTGCATCGATTCGATTCATAGATTCCAATCGACTCAAAGCTTACCTTTGGCCAACGTAACTCTTGCATCGATTCGTATCGATACTTTATCAGGTCAACACAACTCTTCGAGTCAACGACTCATCATAATACACCGTGCGGAGAGGGACATTACAGACCCTTGGGCACAAAGGATGGACAATCAGTAGGAACTTTATTTTGAACAACGAGAGCCACCTACTGAGGATCAACTAGTCCAAATCGATATTGAAGAGAAGGGCGTATCACGACCAATCTTCATTAGCAAGAATCTCCCTGAGAGTGACAAACAAGAATTAATTCACCTTATTCGTGAATATATTGATGTCTTCACTTGGAGTTATGAAGATATGCCGAGATTAGATCCTTAAGTCGCAACTCATAAACTTAATATCTTGTTGAATGCCAAACCGGTAAAACAACAACAACGACGATTCAAGCCTGAAATGATGGATGCAATTGATGATGAAGTCAAAAAGCTTATAGCTTGTAGTTTTATCATAGAAGAACAGCATCCTGACTGTGTAGCCAACGTTTTACCAGTCTTGAAGAAGACCGAAAAGGTTCGAGTTTGCATAGACTTCAATGATGCTTGCCCTAAAGACGAATTCCCTCTCCTAATTACTGACATCATGATCGACAATACATGTGGATTCGAACGAATTTCCTTCATGGACGGGTTTTTCAGATATAATCAAATTCGGATGAATCCTGAAGATGAAAAATATACTTCGTTTCGTACTCCTCGTGGAGTATATTGTTATACAGTCATGCCGTTCGGTTTTAAGAACGCAAGTGCAACTTACCAGCGGGCTATGAGTACTATCTTTCGAGATCATTTACGAAAGATCGTCTAATGCTTTGTTGACGATATTGCTGTCAAAAGTCGTCTAAAGGAAGATCATATTCAAAATTTAAGAACTATTTTTAATCTGATGTGCCAGCATCCCTTCTTTGAAAACTGAAGTGACTGCTCATTCATTCACTTTCTTTGACTTATTATTCATTTGGCATTTATTGTCTCTTTTTTTAAATAATATGAATTTACGTCCTTTACACCTCTGAATTTTGATTATTTATATCAGCAACTTGTCACGTCCTTATTACCTCTGATAAAGTTATCTATTGAAATAACAGTATTGCTAAACTTTATATTCTGCTACGTCCACATTACCTCTGAGCAGATATAATGAATATTATTATTTTCTAAATCATTAAATATATCATGTCCAGTACCTCTGAATATATTTTCTATTCTGTTACTTATATCTATAACAAGATATGCAACAAGTAATGGAACCACATAAAAAGTCTTTATTATTTCTTTCTGCAAGAGAAGAAAAAGAGTACATTGTAGAAAGAAAACAACAAAATTTGCCCATTTTTACTCCAAAGGATAGATGATAAGTTCTGTAATTTGTTTCTTCAGAACTTGAACTCTTTTATCACGAGAATCTAGCACTTTCTGCCTGGCTTCAACTCGTCCTGATTCAAGATCGAAAGGTTGTAGAGCAGCAGTTCGACGTGTTAGTTCTTCATTCTAAAGACGTTCAAATTCCTTCTTCTGGTCCTTCAAAACGTCCACCTAATTAACAGCAGATTGGTATAATTGATTTTCTTGTTCTATGTTTTGCTTAACAACCCGGAGTTCTGCCTGAAGTTGAGCAATTTTGGCTTCCAGATCAGCAGCCTTTTCCACTTCCTCTGTAGCCTTAGTCTTATGACTTTCGACAATAACAGATGCATCAGAGATTTGAATGTCTAGCTCGGAGGATTGTTTAGTGAACGCCAGCAGGAATGCTTCAAAATTGGCTTTACTAATTTCTACTTCTCGAACCATAGTTTCATATTCTGTGTTTACTAGTGGCTCGATATCTCCTCTTTTCAGTTCCTTGTAAGCCTTAATTGAGCCCTCTAGCTCATCCAAAATATGTTCCAAAAATGAAGCTTGAGCCTCGTCTCCTTGACTGCGGATGCCTTCGATCAAGAATGTAGTGGGAGTTTTAACGGTACTAAAAGGGACGTCCTCTCTTTCCATAACTCTATGAACTAAGGGCTCCAGAGACGTAAAGAATACTCTTGTGAAAGAGGCCACCACAAATTTGTTAGCTGCCATGGCTCCTGGAGTGGCTACTATTGTAGCTTCCCTTCCCAAAATTTTTGAAATATTTTTTTTATTTTTATTTATTTGATTTAAACGATAATTTTTAGTTTTTATAAATAATTATTTAGCTAATTATTATGGTAGATAATTTTAGTCATGGGTAGGAATTAGAGTACAAGGTAACTAGAAATCGTGGCACAGATAGTGCAGTGGCGTGCTTTGAGTAGTGTATTAGCCCTGGTAGGGAAGGCCGGGTCATAGGGATGTCCTAACTAGGAAAACTAGGCCAAGTTGTGACTTAACCATCACCGAAGATTTTATTTATTATTTAATTATATTATTGAGTTTTAGGGAACTCGGCTGTACCGAACCTGTCCAGATTAGGCCAAAGTCAAATCCAAGTCCATGTAGGCATGTAGTGGGACCTGATGATCTCTTCAGGTTTAGCGATTGCATGGAGTTAGTTAGCAGAGCGGGATGGTAGAGGATTGCGATGCATAATACAGGTATTTGCTTGTGATATTTCGTTATTATCCTCTCGTACTTTATATTTCGTACCATGATCTATTCTGCTTATTTTATAGACTCATATCATTCTTGGAGTCTAATCGGACAATATAATAATGGGCTACAGACCATGACCCATATTTGTTCATTCATGTTTCGTACACTTATTGTGGATTTGAGATATAGATTTATATTTGCCATGATTTGGCAGTTAACCATAGCCGTGACAGCGTTTACGTATTCGAGTCGAGCTGGAGTCCGTTCGATACGTAGCTGGCTTGCTCACGAGCTCGCATCCGAAAAACGGGTACGGGTCTTGACAAGTTTTTTTGGTGGCCCATGCAGGTTAGAGCATATTATATCGGTTACGTAACTGTACTGATACGAGCCTGCGAATATGACTAAACCCTTAGAAATCTCAATCCACTCTGCCTTGAAAATTATCTTAGAAACTTTCCTACCGTCTTTGAAACTTCGTATTCGTTCTCAATTATTCTCACTTGCTCTCCCGTACCATTGATTCTCGTCCCTTTCTATTTCGGGATAACGAATGATAGTGCTGTCTAGAATTCATCAGAAATTCTTAAATTATAGTATAATATTGCTTGACTATGGAATATTTGGTTGTTTATAGATAGGAGGGATTATAGATGCCATACACCCTAGATATATATTTGTAGAATTGTTAGCAACTGGCTAGAAGATTATAAGATTTTAGTGACCGTGTTTTGAGGAGTAGTGTGACCAAAGGTGGGTGGAAGTCCTCGAAGTTTCGTGGGTACAAAATGGCTAGGAGAAAAATATAAACTATTTCTGGCAGAATTAAAATTTGAGGAGATTAAGTAATAGTAGACTTCCTTTTGAACTTTTAGGAATAGTTATGAATTAGAATTTCGAGGATAAAATTATTTTTAAGGTGGGTAGATTTGTAGCTTCCCTTCCTGGAATTTTTGAAATATTTTTTTATTTTTATTTATTTAATTTAAACGGTGATTTTTAGTTTTTATAAATAATTATTTAGCTAATTATTATGGTAGATAATTTTAGTCATGGTTAGGAATTAGAGTATAAGGTAACTAGAAATCGTGACACGGATAGTGTAGTGGAGTGCTTTGAGTAGTATATTAGCCCTGGTAGGGAAGGCCGGGTTATAGGGATGTCCTAACTAGAAAAAGTAGGCCAAGTTGTGACTTAACCCTTACCGAAGATTTTATTTATTATTTAATTATATTATTGAGTTTTAGGGAACCCGGTTGTACCGAACCTGTCCAGATTAGGCCCAAGTCAAATCCAAGCCCATGTAGGCATATAGTGGGACCTGATGATCTCTTCAGATTTAGCGATTGCATGGAGTTAGTTAGCAGAGCGGGATGGTAGAGGATTGTGATGCATGATACAAGTATTTGCTTGTGATATTTTATTATTATCCTCTAGTGCTTTATATTCCGTACCATGATCTATTCTGCTGATTTTATAGACTCATATCATTCTTGGAGTCTAATCGGATAATATGATAATAGGCTGCAGACCATGACCCATATTTGTTCATTCATGTTTCATACACTTATTGTGGATTTGAGATATAGATTTACCTTTACCATGATTTGGCAGTTAACCATAGCCGCGACAGCGTTTACGTATTCGAATCGGACTGGAGTCCATTTGATATGTAGCTGGCTTGCTCACGAGCTCGCGTGTCACCCTCATTTTTTCGTATTTCCCGTATTTCGTATTTATACTCGTATCTGGATTTTGGCATGTATTTCTATTTTTCTCAACTTGTGGAATTTCGGTATTTCTCGTATTTTGCGTTTTGACATGGCTCGATTTTAATTGGTTTGGGTTGGTTTGGTCTGGTTTAATGTGTATTGGAACACCTTAGCCTATGCTCCACCCTCAACACACCACATCCCACCCTCTTTATAATCCCCACCTAACACTCTCTCTCTTCATTACAACCTCCATTAATTTTCTTCTTCTTCTTCTCCTTCCTCCACACCACACCAACACATAGGCAAGTGCACCTTGCCACCACATGAGAACCCTATTTTATTTGTCCATTAGCTAGATTAGGACATGGTGATCAACATTAGATCTTGGTATTTTGTGATCTGGAGTCTCCATTGTTCTAGATCTAAGTTTTTCCTATTTTCGGATTTTGCATGGTTTGATCTATTTAAGTTGGATTTTTATGGGTTTTGATGTTTCCATGTGGATGAGAATTCAATTTCACCCAAGAAGAAACTTTGAAAATCCGGATTTGGAGTTCGGATGGCCAAGTTGTGAGGCTTTGAAGCTTTGGGTTCAACTATGGAGTTCTTGCTGTTTTGGAGAAGAACAGTGAGCAGTGTGCAGAGCTTTTTGGCTTACGCCACTGAGCTGCGCGCGCTCTTTATCGCAGCGTACGCAGACTTGAGTACGCTTCCTGTTGGAAGCGTGTCTCTTGTGTACGCAGACTTGGGTACGCTTCCTGTTGGAAGCGTGTCTCTTGCGTACGCAGACTTGAGCGTGCCTTGGCCTGAGCGTACGCAGTCTTGAGCGTACACATGTCCTGAGCGTACGCTGTTTTGAGCGTACGCTGCTCCCCTGCGTGCGTGCTTTTGTGCGTACGCTGCTCCCCTGCGTGCGTGCTTTTGTGCGTACGCAGCTCCCCTGCGTGCGTGCTTTTGTGCGTATGCAGCTCCCCTGCGTGCGTGCTTTTGTGCGTACGCACCTCCCCTGCGTGCGTGCTTTATCGCGTATGCTGCTCTCCTGCGTGCGTGCTTTATCGCGTACGCAGCTCTCCTGCGAGCGTGCTTTATCGCGTACGCAGCTCTCCTGCGTGCGTGCTTTATCGCGTACGCAGCTCCCCTGTGTGCGTGCTCTTGCGCGTACGCCCAACTCCCTGACCCCTTGCTTAACCCATTAACTCTTGGAGTATTGGTTTTATTTCTCGATTTTGGTTTCTTTTTTATGGATTGGATTTTCCTGAGATCTGTTTAACACAGCACGACTATCTTGACCCGACACGGCCTAACACGATTTTCAAGTAATTGTTTATGACTAGTACGGTTTTCGAATTTTCTGTGAATTATGATCCTGGTATTCTCTGAGCTCCTTGCTAGTGACCCAGTGGGGTGCACGCCTAACTTGTAACTTGTAATTAATCCTTGTGACTTGATAACTTGATAGTGGCCCGTGGCGGCGCACTCCTGACTTTTAGCATGACTTGATAACTTGACTTGACCTGCCTTGACACCATGGGTGGTTCCTTCTTGCTTTCTTGTTAAATCCACTTGTCCAGTCTTGCATCATGTCTAGGATGAGACTCCTGAGTACCACGGTCAGGAGTACCTACCAAAATGGATTAAGGTTAAATAACTAGAATAACACAATAGTCATGAAGGGATGACACAGCTACAGGCAATTCCGTTACCTGGGCGCTCTTGGGATCTGTAGCCTGCCGTCGAGTAGGGCACATTTCCAGCGCACTGTTATGTGTTGCACCCTCTAAGTCACCTAAGGGTACATGCGTTTCCTGGACGATGTACCTACCAGAATTCAACCCCTAATTTTCGACCTGGATAACCTGGATGGTCTGCAGGGCTTGTGGCTGTGGAATAATCTCGCTACATCTTGTTAGTAATTAGGCCTGTGATAACCCTAGTTAGTTAAAGTAGTAAGCCGTAGTATCTGCTTGGCCGTGATTGATTGAATGAGGTATAACCAGTCTAGCCATGTCTGATCCCGTACAGGACTGCTTCCTGTCTTGATTTGCTTACATTATTTATCTTACCGATAAATGGTGGGAAACCAAGTTCTGTTCAGATGAAGGGTTACAACCCCAGTCCTTGTTTGGTTTACGGGTTGTAACCTGGCTATCGGAATAGTTCCAGGGTTATCTCGTCGTATATCATTCTGGCATGTTTTCGTAAATTCTAGTTTTAATATTAGATTTTCTTGTGCTAATTGCTGGCTTTTGTTCTTATTTCGTGGCCCCCTTGTGGCACTTGCTCTTTCTGGGGTTGACCCAGCTGGTTTTGTGTGGCCAGATTTCGGAGCAGCTCCCGAGGATCTACCAAGCTTCCAGCCCAATGGTGATAACTAGACGGAACCCGGGCCAAGAGTGGGTTTTCCTTTTTGTCTTGCCCACTTTATTGTGAAACTATTCTTTTGAGGCGTTTAGCCGACGAGCACCTGTTAGCTCGATGCACTTTTACATACTGTCTGCCTACGGGCTGTAAACATGATTGACAAATCCTAGGGTTGATCATGTATGACTAAACTCTTGCTAGTCCTAATGTTTTGTAATGACTAGCTTCATGATCAGCTGAATATGTAATATTTGGGACGCCTTATTATTGTATATTTAGTGATCATACATCTTGCGACTTTACTTACTTGCTGTGATTGAGACATTAGGCTTGTTCATGACCATAAAAGACTGTTGGCTTGTAGTAAACCCTCATATATCTAGACAGTCGTGACCGTATATCGAGGTGATTTCTATTTCAATAAACGTAGCTGGCTATGTCTGCCCCCGCTCTCCAGTATTCTGGTTCTGGGGCGTGACATGGTTTAAGTGGTGGCCCATGCAGGTCATATAAATCAAGATATGTGGGGGTTTAACAGATAGATGTCTCAATCAATAATCGTCCTTGATCTCTGTTTGTATCCTCTGAATCCCTGGATTCTTGCCCTGATCCTGTGCTTATATCATTGATCTGTCCTGGTCCTTTCCTTATTATTCCCTGTGTCGTCTTCTTCAGTGGCACTGTACCTGGTCCTACCGATCAACGAGGTGGAGCATTTCTCGTGGATCAGCAGCAACCCGGAGATCAAGTCCAGTATTCCGGGGTAGCCTCCAGAGTTGTGCCTACTGGAGGAGAGTCACCAGTTCGGCCCGTCCAGCCCGCAGAGCCCGATGATGGTACCTTAGTAGGCCTCATCAGAACCTTGATAACTTTCCAGGATCGTCGCAGCGACGCCCTGCACCAGACAGTTCAAGATGCTTTGACCCGAGGTGGACCTCCAGGGAACCAGGCGGCAAACAGCTTCAAGCGATTGAACCCTCCTTTCTTCGACGGCAGCGGGGATGCGATTGCCGTAGATGCATGGCTTCAGGATACCGAGGTAATTCTGGAAGCGGCTAGGACACCTGAGAATGAGAAGGTGGCGGTGGTACGCCTGTAGTTGTTAGATTTAGCTCGCAATTGGTGGGCGGCGCAAGCTATGGGATTAGTGGCACCCATTGCTTGGGCAGTGTTTAGGGAGAGATTCCAGACGAAGTACTTTGATGCTGTGGCTCGGTACGACCTGCAGTCCAGATTTACCAACTTGAAGCAAGGAGGCAGGACGGTCGATGGTTATGCGACCGAGTTTTCTAGGCTGAGTAGGTTTGCCCCCACCTTGGTGGCAACCGAGCTCGATACGGCCCAGCGGTTCCAGCAGGGACTGCATTTGGAGATCTTGTTGGCAGTGGAACAGTTCGAGCACCAGACGTTCGATGCAGTCTTGAGAGCAGCTAGGAGGCATGAGTATACCTCCCAGAGGATCGTGGATAGGACCGGAGGTAGGAAGCGGTCCCACAGTCAGATGCACCAATCATCAGGTCCAGCCCCGACAGCTAGGGGATTGACCATTGGAACTCCGAGGCGGGCGGCCTCAGTAACGTCAGTTTAGCATTCAACCCCGACGTACCCGCAGCAGCAGAAGCAGAAGCAGACTTCCGCGATGGGATGTTCTCATTGCGGAAAGACAGGGCATGTGGTGGCAGACTGTCGCAGGGTGTAGGGATTGTGCCTGGCTTATGGAGCAGCAGATCATAGGGTTGGGGCTTGCCCGAATAGGGGTGGTTCATCTGCATCCAACCCTTCTAGCTCTTCTGTGAGAGGACCGGCCCCAGCACCAGTTCAGCAGCAGCAGTATTAGTCTTCGAGGCCCTTGCCGCCCCAGTCTCAGGATTCCAGCAACAACACTCCCAGCAGTATACACAAGCCCAAGCTCAGACCCAGAATAGGCAGAGAGGTTACCAGCAGAGGGGACCAGCAGCCAGAGGACAAGGTCAGGCCATGATGATGGCTATGGAAGAAGAAGTTACACCAGGTGAGGTTGTGGCAGGTACTATTCTCGTCAACTCCTTTCCAGCTTCGGTATTATTTGATTCTGGTGCATCGTATTCATTTATGTCTGCACAATTCGCGACACGGATAGGATTGGAGCCCGAGTCATTATCAGTGAGGCTAATATACTTACTGGTAATGGTCTTGTGGGAGTAGATCGAGTGTTTTCCTCGTGTCGGATCGTAGTTAGCGGTAGGGAGTTTCCCGCTAGATTCATAGAGTTTCCTATGGCAGACTATGATGTAGTCCTAGGCATGGATTGGTTGAGGAACCAGTATGCTAGGATAGACTGCCATATTGGCTGAGTTGTCTTAGTATCCTCGGCGAGCCAGAGTTTTCGTTTTCCAGAGGCGCAGTGGAGCCATCTTCCCCAGCATTGCGGATGGAAGTAGCAGCCGTGCAGTTACCCTGGATAGTTGAAGAGTTTCCAGATGTCTTTCCAGAGGAGCTTCCAGGGATGCCGCCAGAGCGGGAGATTGAGTTCATTATAGACTTGATTCCCGGTACAGCACCAGTATCAGAGTGAGTCTACAGGATGGCGCCTTCAGAGTTGGAAATTTTGTACAAGATGATTGAAGAACTGAGGACCAAGGGATTCATCCGTGCAAGTGGATCGCCTTGGGGAGCCCCGATGCTTCTTGTGAAAAAGAAGGATGGTACGTCCAGGCTATGTGTTGATTATCGTACCTTGAATTCGGTAACAATCAAGAACAGATACCCTCTTCCGAGGATAGATGACTTGTTTGATCAACTCAGAGGGGCTTCAGTGTTCTCGAAGATCGACTTACGGTCGGGATACCACCAGATCAGAGTCAGTGAGCAGGACATCCCGAAGACAGCATTCAGATCGAGGTATGGACAATGGGAGTTCCTTGTTATGCCCTTTGGAGCGACCAATGCGCCGGCCGTATTCATGGACCTCATGAATCATATTTTCATGCCTTACTTGGATCAATTTGTGATCGTGTTCCTAGATGACATCCTGGTCTACAGCAAGAGTGAAGCATAGCATAAGCAGCATCTCAGAGTCGTCCTCCAGACGCTTAGGGAGCATCAGTTGTACGCCAAGTTCAGTAAATACGAGTTCTGGCTCGATCGTATTTCGTACTTGGGTCATATCATTACCCGAGGAGAAGTGGAAGTGGATCCCCAGAAGATTGTGGCTATCGAATCATGGCCAGTACCCAGCTCAGTGGCAGAGGTTCGCAGCTTCCTTGGATTGGCCGGCTACTACCGGCGGTTCGTTTCAGATTTTGCAAGGATTTCAGCGCCGATGACCCAGTTGACCCGCAAGGATGTGTCATTTGTTTGGACAGCAGAGTGCCAGGAATCATTTGAGAAGTTGAAGCGAGGTTTGATAACGGCTCCCATTCTCACCCTTCCAGATGGGATCGGAGGATTCACAGTTTATTGTGACGCTTCAGGCAGAGGATTGGGGTGTGTCTTGATGCAGCATGGGAAGGTAATATCTTATGCGTCACGTCAACTTCGTAATCATAAGAAAAATTACCCAATCCACGACCTGGAATTGGCGGCGATAGTGTTTGCTTTGAAGTTGTGGAGACACTACTTGTACGGAGATAGAGTAGAGATCTTTACTGATCATAAGAGCCTGAAGTATGTTTTCACCCAGAAGGACCTTAATCTGCGGCAGAGAAGATGGCTCGAGCTACTGGTGGATTATGATATGGAATTGCAGTATCATCCCGGGAAGGCCAACGTTGTAGCAGATGCATTGAGCAGGAGAGATGGAGTTTATTTCCTGACGACGCAACCGAAATTATTAGCAGATCTTCAGAAGATGGGAATTGAAGTGGTTCTTCCAACCAGCGTGGCATTGATGGCCAGTCTACAGGTTCAGTCCAGCATAGTTGAGAGGATCCGGATGGTGCAGTCAACAGATTCCAAGATCCAGCGGCTCAGAGCAGAGTGTGAAGCAGGAAGAAGGCCAGAGTTATGCATCCATGAAGATGGTATACTTTGGCACGACACTCGTCTTTGTGTACCCAATGGAGATATCAGACATAAAGTCATGGCAGAAGCCCACAGTTCACAATATTTTATTCATCCGGGTGGTACGAAGATGTACCATGATATTCGTCAGCATTTCTGGTGGAATGGCATGAAGAGGGAGATAGCCCGGTTTGTCTCTCGGAGTTTGGTTTGCCAACAGGTTAAAGCTGAACATCAGATGCCCGCTGGACTTCTTCAACCCTTACCGATCCCAGAATGGAAATGGGAACATATAACCATGGATTTCGTGACTGGATTGCCCAGATCTCCGGCCGACAGAGATGCTATTTGGGTAATTGTGGACAGGCTTACCAAGGTGGCACACTTTCTTCCATTCAGGGTTGGACAGTCGACGGCGCAGCTAGCAGAGATGTATCTCAGGCAGATCGTCAGGCTTCACGGTGTGCCAGTCAGCATCACCTCGGACAGGGATTCAAGATTCACATCGCACTTTTGGCGCAGCTTGCAGAAGAGTTTGGGGACTCGTCTTCAGTTCAGCTCAGCTTATCACCCGCAGACGGATGGTCAATCAGAGCGCACAATCCAGACTCTTGAAGATATGTTGAGATCTTGTACCCTTGACTTCGGTGGTTCATGGGAGAATCATCTGCACCTGATGGAATTCTCGTACAACAATAGTTATCAGGCCAGTATCCAGATGGCACCCTTCGAGGCTCTTTATGGCAGGAAGTGCAGATCCCCGCTAGCATGGGACGATGTCGGGGAGAGGCAGATGCTCGGACCCGAATTGATTTCCTAGACGGTTGAAGTGGTCAGGAAGGTCAGAGATCACCTCCGAGTTGCCCAGGACCGCCAGCGCCATTGGGCCGATGCTCATCGACGTCCCTTAGAATTTGCTGTCGGCGACCATGTATTCCTTAGGATCTCGCCTAACCGCGGCGTCATTCGCTTTGGCGTGCGGGGAAAGCTTAGTCCTAGGTATATAGGGTCGTTCGATATTCTAGAGCGAGTAGGAGATGTATCCTATCGTTTCGCTCTTCCGTCGTCGCTAAGTGAGGGACATGATGTATTCCATGTGTCCCAATTATGACGGTATATTCCGAACCCGAGCCACATCCTAGACCGTTCGAAATTGGTTATTGGTACCAACCTTTCGTATGAGGAGAGGCCCGTGTCTATTTTGGACCGGAGGGAAAAGATACTCAAGAACAAGACTATTAAATTAGTCCGTGTTACTTGGGGTCATCACTCTCTAGGTGAGTCAACGTGGGAGCGTGAGGACGACATTCGATCGCGATATCCCTACCTGTTTGACTCGTGAGGTATAATGTCTTTCTTATGCCTTACGTTTTCCTTTTCTTTATTGCATTGTATGATTGTATGATTGAACTGCTTAGTGTAGCTTGCCTGTGCTTAGTGTAACTTGTCGTGGCAATCTCTAGCTCCTTGATTAAATTCCGAGGACGAAATTCTTTTAAGGTGGGTAGAGTTGTCACCCTCATTTTTTCGTATTTCCCGTATTTCGTATTTATACTCGTATCTGGATTTTGGCATGTATTTTTATTTTTCTCAACTTATGGAATTTCGGTATTTCTCGTATTTTGGGTTTTAACATGGCTCAGTTTTAATTGGTTTGGGTTGGTTTGGTCTGGTTTAATGTGTATTGGAATACCTTAGCCTATGCTCCACCCTCAACACACCACATTCCACCCTCTTTATAATCCCCACCTAACACTCTCTCTCTTCATTACAACCTCCATTAATTTTCTTCTTCTTTTTCTTCTCCTTCCTCTACACCACACCAACACATAGGCAAGTGCACCTTGCCACCACATGAGAACCCTATTTTATTTGTCTATTAGCTAGATTAGGACATGGTGATCAACATTAGATCTTGGCATTTTTGTGATTTGGAGTCTCCATTGTTCTAGATCTAAGTTTTTCCTATTTTTGGATTTTGTATGGTTTGATCTATTTAAGTTGGATTTTTATGGGTTTTGATGTTTCCATGTGGATGAGAATTCAATTTCACCCAAGATGGAACTTTGGAAATCCGGATTTGGAGTTCGGATGGCCAAGTTGTGAGGCTTTGAAGCTTTGGGTTCAACCATGGAGTTCTTACTGTTTTGGAGAAGAACAGTGAGAAGTGTGCAGAGCTTTTTAGCTTACGCCAATGAGCTGCGCGTGCTCTTTAGCGCAGCGTACGCAGACTTGAGTACGCTTCCTGTTGGAAGCATGTCTCTTGCGTACGCAGACTTGGGTACGCTTCCTGTTGGAAGCGTGTCTCTTGCGTACGCAGTCTTGAGCGTGCCCTGGCCTGAGCATACGCAGTCTTGAGCGTACGTAAGTCCTGAGCGTATGCTGTTTTGAGCGTACGCTGCTCCCCTGCGTGCGTGCTTTTGTGCGTACGCTGCTCCCCTGCGTGCGTGCTTTTGTGCGTACGCAGCTCCCCTGCATGCGTGCTTGTGTGCGTACGCAGCTCCCCTGCGTGCGTGCTTTTGTGCATACGCAGCTCCCCTATGTGCGTACTTTTGTGCGTACGCAGCTCCCCTGCGTGCGTACTTTATCGCGTACGCTGCTCTCCTGCGTGCGTGCTTTATCGCGTACGCAGCTCTCCTGCGAGCGTGCTTTATCGCGTACGCAGCTCTCCTGCGAGCGTGCTTTATCGCGTATGCATCTCTCCTGCGTGTGTGCTTTATCGCGTACGCAGCTCCCCTGCGTGCGTGCTCTTGCGCGTACGCCCAACCCCCCGACCCCTTGCTTAACCCATTAACTCTTGGAGTATTGGTTTTATTTCTCGATTTTGGTTTCTCTTTTATGGATTGGGTTTTCCTGAGATCTGTTTAACACAGCACGACTATCTTGACCCGACACGGCCTAACACGATTTTCAAGTAATTGTTTATGACTAGTACGGTTTTCGGATTTTCTGTGAATTATGATCCTAGTATTCTCTTAGCTCCTTGCTAGTGACCCAGTGGGGTGCACGCCTAACTTGTAACTTATAATTAATCCTTGTGACTTGATAACTTGATAGTGGCCCGTGGCGGCGCACTCCTGAATTGTAGCATGACTTGATAACTTGACTTGACCTGCCTTGACACCGTGGGTGGTTCCTTCTTGCTTGCTTGTTAAATCCACTTGTCCAGTCTTGCATCATGTCTAGGATGGGACTCCTAAGTACCACGGTCAGGAGTACCTACCAAAATAGATTAAGGTTAAATAACTAGAATAACACGGTAGTCATGAAGAGATGACACAGCTACAGGCAATCCCGTTACCTGGGCGCTCTTGGGATCTGTAGCCTGCCGTCGAGTATGGCACATTTCCAGCGCACTGTTATGTGTTGCACCCTCTAAGTCACCTAAGGGTACATGCGTTTCCTGGACGATGTACCCACCAGAATTCAACCCCTAATTTTCGATCTGGGTAACCTGGATGGTCTGCAGGGCTTGTGGCTGTGGAATAATCTCGCTACATCTTGTTAGTAATTAGGCCTGTGATAACCCTAGTTAGTTAAAGTAGTAAGCCGTAGTATCTGCTTGGCCGTGATTGATTGAATGAGGTATAACCAGTCTAGCCATGTCTGATCCCGTACATGACTGCTTCCTGTCTTGATTTGCTTACATTATTTATCTTACCGATAAATGGTGGGAAACCAAGTTCTGTTCAGATGAAGGGTTACAACCCCGGTCCTTGTTTGGTTTACGGGTTGTAACCTGGCTATCGGAATAGTTCCAGGGTTATCTCGTCGTATATCATCCTGGCATATTTTCGTAAATTCTAGTTTTAGTATTAGATTTTCTTGTGCTAATTGCTGGCTTTTGTTCTTATTTCGTGGCCCCCTTGTGGCACTTGCTCTTTCTGGGGTTGACCCAGCTGGTTTTGTGTGGCCAAATTTCGGAGCAGCTCCCGAGGATCTACCAGGCTTCCAGCCCAATGGTGACAACTAGACGGAACCCGGGCCAAGAGTGGGTTTTTCTTTTTGTCTTGCCCACTTTATTGTGAAACTATTTTTTTGAGGCGTTTAGCCGACGAGCACCTGTTCGCTCGATGCACTTTTACATACTGTCTGCCTACGGGCTGTAAATATGATTGACAAATCCTAGGGTTGATCATGTATGACTAAACTCTTGCTAGTCCTAACGTTTTGTAACGACTAGCTTCATGATCAGCTGAATATGTAATATTTGGGATGCCTTATTATTGTATATTTAGTGATCATACATCTTGCGACTTTACTTACTTGCTGTGATTGAGACATTAGGCTTGTTCATGACCATAAGAGACAGTTGGCTTGTAGTAAACCCTCATATATCTAGACAGCCGTGACCGTATATCGAGGTGATTTCCATTTCAATATACGTAGCTGGTTATGTCTGCCCCCGCTCTCCAGTATTCTGGTTCTGGGGCGTGACATCGCGTCCGAAATACAGGTGCGGGTCGTGGCAACTATGCTTACAGAAGTCTTCAAAGCTTCAGCAGGTGGAGGTACTTCATCTAGAGGGACACTAATATGAGAAGAGCTTTCCTCCCCTGCTACAGTTCTAGTAGGTTCTTCTGCAAATCACATATGTCATTTTATGTTAGCCGCATATAATGCTGAAGGCGCTAGAATAAATTGATCATACTTAGAAATTTACCTGAGCCAGGTACATTACGAGGAGTCTCAACAGCTTTAATAGTCTCGAATTGAAGCTTCGACAAAGTCTCTGCAGACATGGTAGCCTGACTACTCCCTGCTTCCGATTCAGTCTGAGGTGGCAGAGTTATTGGAGTTTCATTTTCTACGGCCACCCTAGACATCTCAGGCTGTTCGGTGATCGTGGGCTCATTAATCTCTGGAGGATCGATATGTTCCTCATCATTAATCGTATTCTCCTCGTCTTCAGCAGTTAAAAGATCTTTATCAACTGTAAGTTCTTGTGACGATGGTGCACTCACTAAAGTTTGTTTTTCTTTAGCGACATTGTCCCAATCATCATCATAGGTCTCATCATCCAAATTACAGTCGGTCAATGCGTCAATCATTGCCTCTTCTGAATGAGTAGATACTTGAGCTTGTGGAGTATCTTGTGGAGGCAAATCCTGCTTTGGAGAGGAGGCTTTTGGACTCAGGGGAGTTGGAGATGGAATTGTTATCCCTGCCGCAGCAAGTACTTTGGCGGGAACATTTACTGTCATAATGGTAATGGGAGGTTGGACATCTGTTAAAGTAACTAATATAAAGAAAAGCAATTTAGATATATATCTTTGATTAAAATTAACATATGAGGATATGTCACAATTTTTGATATTACCTTCTTGAGATGGTTCTTCTTCAGCAATTATCAATTTCCTTCTGACTTCTTTGGGTATTGATGCGCCTGGCTCTGCAGCAGCTCCACCACGATCACTCTCTGTATCAATTAAAGAAGTAGAAGTTCCTCCCTCTATGATTTTTCTCGACTCCCGAATAGAAGAAGGAGGGATATCTTTCTCTCCAGAAGAAGAACTAAGAAGCATCTGTTTCGATTGAGAACGGGTTGTTCTCGTAGTCACTGGTTCATTAATAACCAGTGACGTTCTTTTCTTCTTCTCCAGAGCCCTTGGAGAATTGGATGTATTATATCGCTGAGGAGAGGTCGTCGTCTCCTTAGTCTTTCTTTTCTTTGAACCTTTAACAGGAGATTTTTCTTTGCGCACCTTTATGGATATGTCTAGAGGATCTTGAACTGGATCAGCATAGTTCATTAAAATTGATGCCTCCAAAGGTACATCGACAGGATCTTTGTCTTCTGCATCCCGAAAAGACTGAAGAGTACGTTTTCCTTGTTTAAATCTCTTTTCAGTCACGAAGCTGTGTGCATAATGGAAGTTTTCAGCGAATGTGTTCGCTGAAGTATAGAAATTTGCGTATGAATATAACATACGCGGGCCTTGTGGAAGATGGTAAGGCATAGAAAAGATAGATTTTGTGCCCTGGGCGTTGTAATAACTCCAAGCCCTAGCCCCATCAATGAGGTAACCCTTGGCTTGTAGGCAAGTGGCTGCATTACCTACATGAAGCTGATCATATCCAAATTGCCGTGCAAACCGACTCGACAAGTATGGTTCTAAATAGCATTCTTCTTCAAATCTATAGACCAAGTGAGATGGCTGGATCACCTTAAGCCATGAAAAGATGTTTGGTCTTAAACGAAGTATTTCTTCAGGTAAGTCCATCATTTGTGGAGGCATAGTTTCATACCCTAGAGGAGGTCTAACACACTGAAAACACTATCCTGACCTACGGTTCAAGGCAAATCTGCACTCTGAAAGAGCAGTATATTGCCAGTGAGCATTAGCGAAGCGCCTAATAAAGTCTTCATCAACAGTTCCCATATCAGGGTTCATCAAACAAGGATGGTGTTGTTGACACAAAGTCACAGTCAACCAAATATTGACTACATTGACTAAATAATATCTGTATTAATTCAATACGACACATAACGTCTGCACAGACGACAGCTCAGACTCCGGCTCTCAGTGTATTTTCGAGTCTGTATTTTATATTTTCATTGAGTCTAGACTTGTGTACTCTGAGTCATGCTGAGCTCTTGACACTTAGTCTACAGCCTACCCAAAATCCCAAGCTCCACTGAACCAAAACACTGTCCAAAAATCCCTTTAGAACCACTCTGTGCTATGGAGACAGAGTTCGGGCCGAACTCTGCCTCCACACAGAGTTCGGGCCGAACTCTGTCCCCTAGAAATCAGGAACCCTAATTTTAGGGTTAGCTGGTTGCTAGTTGTCCAACGGCCAAATTTTTGAATTTTTCTACCCGAATTCTGGTCGAATTCTGCCTATAAAAACACTATAAATAGGGCATGAATTTTCTCATTTCAATCATTCCAATCTTCTTTTCTCTTCTCTCTTATAAGCTCAAGTAAGCCATACCCTTCCCATCTACTAGCCACAAGCCTCCTAAGTCTCGAGTGCTCAGCATCTCTCAGTTAGGATTCTTGTGCAAGAGTCGAAGAAGTCGCTTGGACAATTCCAAGCAAATCGCTACTGCGATCCTCTGTTAGAAGTTGACGTGCTCTTCTGAAATAAAGGCACGGGTTGTAAACTACTATTTCACAAATAGTGGATTTAATCCTGAGCTAGAGTTCTCAGGCCTGGACTAGTCCTCCACGAGGGAAACCAGGTTAAAATTGCTGTATTTGCGTATGCTCTTTTACTCTCCATTTATTTTTCGCACTTTACTCTGATTATTTATTATTGGTGAAAGAGTTATTTTTTAATTGGCTATTTTTCCACAAATACTCTATTCACCCCCCCTCTAGAGTTGCCAAACTGTTCTTCAATTGGTATCAGAGCTCTGTTCTCTTTATAAGGACTTACATCCTAAGAGCTGATCCATGGCAACCACACAATCCTTGATTTCCAATCATGGTGAAGGTCAGTCCACTCATAGGCCTCCCCTATTTGATGGGACAAACTACACATATTGGAAAATAAGGATGAGCTTCTATCTTAAGTCTCTAGACTTTGACCTGTGGACTGTCGTCACTGACGGTTACAAAAAGCCCGCCAGGATAGTTGTCAATGGTGACCTCATTGAGAAACCACACGACAAATATTCTGTCGAGGAGAAGAAACAGGCAAGTCTAGATGCTAGGGCTATTAATGCTTTATTCTGTGCTATAGACAGGAATGAGTTCAACAGGGTCTCTACATGCACCACTGCTCATGAAGTATGGAGACTTCTAGAAGTGACGCATGAAGGAACCACACAGGTCAAGGAATCCAAAATAAGCCGTCTCACTCAAGAATACGAAGCTTTCAAGATGAAGCCAAGTGAGACGATCACTCAAATGTTCACAAGATTCCTCGACATCATCAATCCTCTATCCTCGCTTGGAAAGCAGTACTCAAACCACGAGAAGATTCGTAAGTTGCTCAGAGGGCTACCAAAGATTTGGAACCCTAAGGTGACAGCCATCATAGAAGGGAACGATCTCACAACAATGTCAATGGAGACCTTGATGGGTAAGCTCATGACTCACGAGCTTGACCTCAAGGACTTCGAAGAGCCTGCTCCGAAGACCAGGGAGATCGTACTCAAAGCTCATCAACGAAGAGCTAATCATGATGAGACCGAAGAAGATAATTCGGATGATGAAGACCAAGCTCTCATGGTTCGCAACTTCAGGAAATTCCTTCGCTTCAATCGAAGGAAGAAGGAATCTCAAGAAGACGATGAAGAAGAGCCAACTTGTTACGGTTGCAAGAAAACTGGACATGTCCGAAAAGACTGCCCATTCCTGAAGAAGAGCAACCGCTATGAGAAGCCATACAAAAGGAACTCATCAAAGAAATATGCCAACACAGGCATTTGGCATGAAAGTGAAGCGAGTGACTCCGAGGAAGAAAAGGACTCTCCTCAAGATACAGCTAATGTGTGCCTAATGGCAACTTCCAACAAGGTATCTAACGAAACTCTAGATGACTTCTCTTTTGATGAACTTGGCGATGCTTTCACTGATTTACTCGATGATCACAAAAAGGTCATCGGTAAATACAAATATGCCAAGGACAAAATTAAAAGTCTTGAAGATGAGATACAAAGAATTTCTTTACTTCTTGATAATGTTAGAAACACGACACCCACTAATGACACTGTTGAAGTATCCAAGCTTAAATTAAGCTTACATGATGCTGAAGCACGTATTGAGCAACAAACTCAAGAAATCACTACACTCAATACGTTGCTTGCTGAAGAAAAGAGTAGACACAAGATTTCCATGACTAAGATATATGGCTTAAATATTAAGGTTGATGAACTGCAAGCTATTTCTAAAAGATTAGAAACCAAATTGGGTAAACAGGTTGTTCAACCTCAAATCCAATCACATGGGCACAACACCACTCATGCTAGTCAACCACGTCATTTTCATGCAGCACATAACCATGCATTTATATACACAAACTTTCACAAACCACGTACACGTAAGAATAATTCTCACTCAGTACACAATCACCATGCACAAAGACACAATCAACATCACTCCACACATAGGAATCATCATGCCATGCCATATAGACAAAATCATCATGCAATGCCTTATAGACAAAATCTTCATATACCATATAGACAAAATCATCATGTCATGCCATATAGACAAAATCATCATGCCATGCCATCTAGACAATATCAGCATGCCACACATCATAGACACTACCATCATTCTATGCCTCATAGACACCATCACCATGCCACCTATTCTATGCATAATCATCTTCACCATGCTAACTCTTCACACCATGTCCATCCTCATCCTGTTGCATATAGATACTATTCTCATGCTCCTAGTATAAATAAGAATGCTATCTGTACTTATTGTGGATCACATGGACACATCTCACCACAGTGTAGAGTTAGAAGACTTGTAGATAAAAAGATATATGCTTGGTTCCCAAAGACTAACTTTTCAGGACCCTCAAGAACTCGGGTACCAAAGGTCACATCTACTCTTGATGTAGGTGGACCTTCCCTCCTCAACTGAAAGTAAGTGGATTCTCGATAGTGGATGCTCGCGACATATGACGGGAGACTCAAATCTTTTTGCATCACTATCGATGAAGAGAGAAGGATACGTATCCTTCGGTAACAATCTCAAAGGGCACATTATAGGTAATGGTATCATTGGACATCCTCCTTCTCCTGTAATAAAGGATGTCTGCCTAGTGACCGAGTTAAAGCATAACCTGCTCAGTATTAGTCATCTTGCTGATCATGGATATGATATTAACTTTGGACAAAACAGTTGCTACATCTATGATAGGTCAACAGGAGACATTGCTTTTGAAGGGAAAAGAGAGGACAACATCTATATTTTCTATCTTTCTATAAATACTAACAATGCAGGTAGATGTCTATATGCCCACAAAGACGAACGACTACTTTGGCACCAGCGTCTTGGTCCTGCCAACATGGATGCTATATCCAGGCTTTCTACCAAGAAGCTAGTGAGAGGATTGCCTGACATCACATTCAAAAAGGACACGGTATGTGCCGAATGTGAACTAAACAAGGCAACTAAATCCTCGTTTCATTCCATCAACTCTGTAAGTACTACTAGACCCTTGCAATTACTTCATATGGATTTATTTGGTCCTAGTAAAATAGCTAGCCTTGGTGGCAAACTTTATGCATTTATTATTGTTGATGATTTTTCTAGATTTACTTGGGTTTTCTTTCTCGCTAATAAGAGCGATGCTATTTCTGTTTTCAAAGTTTTTGTAAAAAAAATTCAAAACGAAAAAGGCTACATGATTACTCGAATCCGAAGTGATCATGGAGGCGAATTCGTAAATTATGATTTTGAAAATTTTTGTAATGCAAATGGTTTTGATCAGAAATTTTCTTGTCCTAGAACTCCTCAACAAAATGGTGTTGTGGAGCGGAAGAATAGAACTCTCGGCGATATGGCCAGAGTCATGTTAAATAAATTTTTACTTCCGAAATACTTTTGGGCAGAAGCTGTCAGTACAGCATGCCACATTTTGAATAGGGTGCTAATTCGTCCCATTACGAAGAAAACACCCTATGAGCTTTGGTTTAGGAGAACCCCCAATGTTTCTTATTTTAAGGTTTTTGATTGTAGATGTTTTATCCTTAACACCAAAGACAACTTAGGCAAATTTGATGCCAAAGCTGACGATGGTATCTTTCTTGGTTATGCCGCCAAGAGTAAGGGATATAGAGTTTTTAATAAACGCTCACTTATTGTGGAAGAGTCAACAAATGTGACTTTTGATGAAGACAACAGTGCAGAAAGTACTCTTGATGATGACGTTGAGCCATCAACTTCTACTCCAATGAATACTTCAACCGAAACTGATTCTCTGGAGGGTTTGCCTAAGAAATTCTCTTTCAAACCTTCTCATCCAAAAAATTTAGTTATAGGAGAAGTTTCACGTGGAGTAACTACTAGATCATCACTAAGAGACTCCGTTGCTAGCACTGCCTTCATTTCACAAGTAGATCCTAAAAACATTTCTGAAGCTTTTAATGATGAATTTTGGATTTCTGCTATACAAGAAGAACTCAACCAATTCGAGAGAAGCCAAGTATGGGAACTCGTTCCTAAACCGGTTAATCACTCGATAATTGGTACTAAATGGGTTTTTAGAAACAAAGTAAATAAAGATGGTTCAGTCACACGTAACAAAGCTCGTCTAGTAGCTCAAGGATACAACCAAGAGGAAGGTATCGACTACGATGAGACGTATGCTCCTGTTGCTAGACTAGAATCCATTCGGATGCTTTGTGCTTTTGCTAATTTTTAAAACTTTAAATTATTTCAAATGGATGTGAAAAGTGCTTTCTTGAATGGTTTTATTAAGGAGGAAGTTTATGTGAAACAACCTCCTGGCTTTGAAAATCACAAATTTCCCGACCACGTGTTCAAGCTAAAGAAAGCGCTTTATGGCCTCAAACAAGCCCCCAGAGCTTGGTATGAAAGGCTAAGTAGCTTCTTACTTGAGAAAGATTTTTCAAAAGGGAAAATTGACACTACACTTTTTATAAAATCTTTTAAAGACACTATTCTGTTGATTCAAATTTATGTTGATGATATCATTTTTGGTTCTACTGATGAAACCCTCTGTCAAAAATTTGCCAAGTATATGCAGACAGAATTTGAGATGAGCATGATGGGAGAGCTCAACTACTTTCTTGGTCTGCAAGTGAAACAAATGGCTAATGGAACTTTCATCTGCCAATCGAAGTATACCAAGGACATGCTGAAGAAGTTCGATCTTGACAACGTCAAACCAATCAGCACTCCAATGGTTACTTCAACCAAACTCGAACCAGATGAGAGCGGCAAACCCGTTGATCAACGTAAGTATCGAGGTATGATAGGCAGCTTACTTTATTTAACTGCTAGTCGTCCCGATATCATGTTTAGTGTTTGCCTATGTGCTAGATATCAAGCTAATCCTAAGGAATCACATATGACCGCAGTTAAGCGTATCTTTCGATACCTTAAGGGTACGGTTACAGTGGGTCTATGGTATCCCAAGTCAACATCATTTAACCTTATTGGTTACTCTGATGCTGACTTCGCTGGATGCAAGGTCGATCGTAAAAGTACGAGCGGCACGTGTCATTTATTAGGAAAAGCTTTAGTCTCCTAGTTTAGCAAGAAGCAGAACTCTGTCGCACTATCCACAACAGAAGCTGAATACATAGCAGCTGGGCGTTGTTGTGCACAAATTCTGTGGATGAAGCAAACCCTTGAAGACTATAAGTTACACTACAAGAAAAATGGCTTTTCTTGACGGTTTTTCCCCGTCAAGAAAGACTTTTCTTGACGGTTTTGGATCCGTCATCTAGGCCCCCGTCAAGAAAAGTCGACACTTTTCTTGACGGTTTTTTGTTTGTATCCTTGACGGTTTTAAACCGTCAAGAAACATGCGTTATCTTGACGGTTTTAAACCGTCAATAAAACAAACAAAAAACCGTCAAGAAAAGTGTCGACTTTTCTTGACGGGGGCCTAGATGACGGCTAATAACCGTCAAGAAAAGTCTTTCTTGACGGGGAAAAACCGTCAAGAAATTATTTTTTGGTGTTTGCAAACCGTCACGAAATGAATTATTTTTTGACGTTTTTGCAACCGTCAAGTTAAAAACCGTCAAGGAATAAAAAAATTTGCCGTTTTACAACCGTCAAGATAAACATAATATATTCCAGAAATCCAATTACCAAATACACATAATTACACAGAATCCAATTCCAGAATCAATATATAATATCACAAGCATCACACAACTATAATACACAATTTTTATATTAAAAAATACGTTGTTCGTACATCCAAACATCCAACAAGTACATCCAACCACAAACACGTTCGTACACCATAAATATCCTAAACATTTATAGGAGTAAATTAACCAAAATATCTCTGAACCCAGAGCAGCATGCAACAAGTACATCCAACAAGTACATCCAAACGTCCAACCACAAACACGTTCGTACACCATATATACATATCCAAAACATATTTACAGGAGTAGATTAACCAAAATATATCTGAACCCAGAGCAGCATTTCCTTTAGGTTAATCTGCAAACAAGGTGAACATAACATTATAAGTCAGCAACACAACTGAAATTCAATCAAATTTTGAATGGACAGAACAATCTAGGGAGGACTCAAATGTTGCAGTAGTTTAAATGTGCAGGAAATCAGTTGGGGAAAAAAATACAGAAATAGAGAGACAGTTCAGTTTAACATTCAATTCCCAATTAACATCAACAACAACCCCCAACCATCTCAGATATCACAGCATAGAAAACAACTAAGGTTAAACCCAGTTGAGTTATAACATTCAGTTCTTACTGAAAACTCAAATTATTTAGCAATTTTAAACCCAGACTAAACCCATATTCCCAGATTTGCAGTTCATAATACCCCCATATACTAGTTAACATAGGATACAATCTCAGATTTACAAATTATTTAGCAATTTCTACTTTATCATATTTCAAAGAAGCAAAGATAAATACATTAGATGTGAAAAGATGAACAAATTAGATATCAAAAGATAAACAAATTAGATAACAAACTGCATCAATTTTCCAGTATCATGCTGTTTTTCTAAAGAAGTAAAGATGAACAAATTTTCATGCCTAAAATACTTGAATGAACAAGATAATTCAGCAAAAATCGATGGAGAGTTGAAGCAACACTGTAAGTAACATGGTCAAGTTACAAAAATGCTCACTCTGACACAGGTCACAAGACTTACACATCTACAGTTAAAGGTGTTAGTAACACTGTAAGTAACCAGAATTGAAATTTAACATATCAAATTATGATCTGGAAAGAAAAAGTTCAGCTTCATTCAAAAATGCATGAGGTAGTATGTGGGAAGTGTGGGTGAACATCTATCAGAAATTTGCTTACGAAAGAGAGCTTACAAACAAGAATATCATGCAACACTCGTTACCTTGTGGCAGCATTCTAGAGCCGCCCTCATGACAGAAACATTTCCAATGCATTCAAAGCTATAATCAACACCACCATCAGTGAGGTCAACGAGGACTTATTGGATCGGTTTGTCATAGTCCTTCGGGTTCACAAATTCAATAACTCCAAACCTTTTTGCTGCAAATAATTTACATATAGTTGATAAGACTCTAAAAAGGTTGTTCAGGTGATAATACCATATCCATAATGAAATAGGTATCTTTCACTGGAGTACAGTGGTCAAAGAAGATAATAGACATTAATGGAATGGCCATATTATATATGGCTTCTTACTACCAGAATTGTTATGGCAAAGTTGGGAATGATAACTACTGTTGATGTTAGATCCAAATACATATAGAAAATCATATTATCAAGAGGCCCACAACTGATGTAGCTCTGAAGGAGACCAATTTGGCCCCTGCCCTATCTTGCCAAAACCCCAAACCTGCCTACTGTAGGCTAATTCCCTGCAAGTCGAGCCTGCTAACTGAGTGAAGGGGCCAGTTTGCGGCTACTGCTAATGCTTTACATTTGCCAAAGCATGCTGCTACTACTTATAATGCCCTGCAGACAGCTATGCTGCCATTAGCAAAATGCAAAGCAAGGTAATTACATGTGCTGCAGCGAAAAGAGGCCAATGCAACCTCAAAAAGGCCTAACTCTGATACACATTGATGTTAATTTTAATAACCAACATGCAAAGTATATATATAATTTAATAAGTAGAAAATAAATGTCCACTATCAAATGGGTATCTACAATATGATCATAACATACTGTAACATGTTTTCTCAGTTTGACAAGCCATCGGAATATCTTATAAGGAAACCTGTGGGTTGGGAAGGTGAAGCTAGAAATTGTCAAATTATGCTAAAGATAGAAATTCACCAATAATTAGATATATCCTGTTCAGCAAGAAGTTAACATATCGAACCTCACAAGACATCAACTTTTTCAAGCATATACATGAAAAGAAACTTTAATTTTTTCTATGACTGCATGTTCGACATTCATTAAATGTATCTTCTTAAGACAAATAATAACCAAAATAACAATTTTCAGTTTAAGGATTAAAAGCAATCAAATTTCAAAAAGTAGTTTTGCTATGTAATTAGCTTAATTACAAGCATCTGGACCGTTGGGTATACAAACACGAAAAAGATGGCATCATTTTGTCATAAAGTCATATGTTCTAGTTTACAGAGCACTTTAGAAAGAAGTGCTACTTATTTAAAATTAAGTCCAGTTTGCAAACCACTTTAGAAAGAAGTGCTACTTATTCAATAGAAAGAACATTTTGCATCATTTTGTGATGAAGTCATATGTTCCAGATTGCATCATTTTGTCAAGAAGTTATGTTCTTTCGCATTCCATATGGCATAATTTCATCCTGGAATCAATTCTTAACATTAAAAATGAATAGTTTGGTGGCAGTTTTGCAAAGAAATCTTTAGCTATTCAGTAAGCAATATTAGTTAACAATGGCAAAATAGTATCAATTGACAAAGTGACTCTATGCAAATAAGTATCCGATGTTCTTTCTTTAATTTATAGAACATTAAATTTGATAATGGCAAAATAGTATCGGTTAACACCAGAGCAGCAAAAAATACCTGCACTGTTGGTTTGCAGCACAAGCACACATCATGCACCATCATCAAAAGTGTAAGAGAATAGGTTGCAACAACCCCTTGCCTTCACATTGCACTAACATTATTCTCTCTTCAAGATCCAAGAAAAGATGCAACACCCCAAAATGTAAGATAATATATGTTGAAAGGTTTAAATAGCGGATGAGCTGTAGTATATGCAGAAACGTAATCGAATGTTCATATGATTATGAAAAACATGACAACATGTATAATGGATCATGATGGGATTAGTGCAATGGAGATGATTACAGAATGCTTCATAACCAAATTTAAAAAATTAGGGACAGCTTGAATGACTGTTATTCAAGAGTTCCAGATTTGGTTTTAGTGAACATGTTATCTAGAATTCCTAACACTGAGCAATCCGTCAAATACCAGTCATTCCTAATACGGAGCACCAGAACAACATAATTAAGAAATCGAACCCCTAACTCGACAAAGAAACGAAACCCTAGCTAATCCACTGCCATCTGAAATAGATCACAACAAGAGCAGGCAATCGAAACCGGAAATGAATCCAAATATGTCGTTTAAGGGAGGACCATTGATAAGTACCCATCATCATTGGCCCAGGATAGAGCCTCAGTATCTCATCATTGGATCATCATTGGCTCAGTACATCATCATTGGCCCAGGATAGGGCCTCAGTAAGGGCCTCAGTAATATAGTCGAGACTAATAAGCCTGCTTTTAGGCCTTCTCAAGCTCAGGTCTCAGGGCCTTGTTTTCAATAGCCTTTTTTGCTTCTTTCCAAATAACTGTATTAACTGAATGGCTAGAGCCTTTGCAGAGCCTCCTGCCACTGTAATCAGTAGCTACAGTAGCTAGAGAGAGGGGCAATACAGAGAATTCCTATATTCTCCTCTTCTCAGCATAAATAGTAGCTGATAGGCTACGCTAAGAGTGTGGAATGAGAATAGAGATTACTTCTTCCTCAATTCTTCTTTAGCCATAGATCTGTAATTTTCTCTCTTGCAATTCTCTTATTCAATAAGAACATAGATAATTCTCCTCTCTGATTCTGTTCATCTTCTTCTAATTCCTGCATAGATCATAAGGTTAGCTACAAACAATTGTGAGAATGACAAATGTTAACAGACCTGTGTTGAATCTAGGTCAGTTGGGACGAGGGCCCAACAGTGATGGAGATGTGATAATTCATTAGGTAAAGGATGGAAAGAAATATGTGTACCAACAAATTCGACATCGATTAGGGGGCGACGACCATGTTGTCGGAGGAGCCGATGGCGCCCGTCGACTCTGCAGACGCCCGTTGTGCTTGGACAAGGGGAGCGGTGGGTAGGGGGAGCCGGGGTGAGCATCACGGGAGCTCCTAATAAACATTGCCACTTAATAAACAGTGACAAGCCCATGTCATGCCGGTTCGTGTCGGACACGTATCACATACACCACGGCCCACGCGTAAACTCCAAGTTACACACTGGGAGATGTTTTCTGTGTTCCATAATGTAATTTTCCCCATAACAAAGTTCTCCAGAAAATACATGGATATGAGGATCGTTCCAACCAATTTGCAGAACCCAAACGATAGCATCAGAACGTGTGTCTCCTAATTGTAGGAGACACAGACCAATCATCATCGACACGCATATATGAAATAGCAAAACCAACCCAAGAGTTTCAGAAATATACCGAAGGGCAAGTCGGAATCCGAAGGGACGCCTCGGACTCGTGCTACGTGTGCGGACACGGACGTCGCCTCGCCGTGTCGCGGCTGCGATCATCGGGTCGGCTACGGGAAGCACGCACGGAACGGGAAGCGTCCACGGGAAGCACGGGCAGCAAGGTCGGCTCTGCGGGGAAGCACGGGAAAAGCCGACGGGTCGGGACTGAGCCGAAGAGCTCGCCGGAGCTAGGGTTTCCGGGGGGGTCGGGATGAAGAACATGGGAGAGGGGTTTAGGGCTGTGGAGAAAATCGGGGTCGGAAAGGAAGGGGGAAGAGGGAACGCTTGAAGTCGGCTGCGGGGATGAGAGGGGAGACGGCGGATTGCCGGAGAACAGGGTTAGGGCACGGTCGGGAGGGCTGTGGAAGTCGGGGTGGCTGACGAGATGGTCGGAAAAGAAGCTAGGGAAGAGGGCGGAGGAGAGGGGGAGACTTACAGGCTCGGTCGCCGGTCGGGGTTCGCCGGCCGGGGGAAGACTTCCACCGGAGGGGGAGCTCGAGAGGGAGAGGGATGGGGGAAGGAGGAAAAGAAGTATGTGGATGTGAAATATATAAGAAACCCTCGATTCCCAAATTTTGTTAAAACCGTCAAGAAAATTTTTTTTTGAAAAAATTACGAAAATGGCATCTGAAATGTGCGCGCCTTTTTTTTTGCACATGCATTACTTGACGGTTATCAGCAAACCGTCAAGTAATGCAATGGGTTTTCTTGACGCTTTGTATAAAACCGTCAAGTAATATGGTCAAATTTTAATATATAACAGAAAAATGGGTGTTTTGTTGACGTATGCCTAAAACCGTCAAGATAACTGCTTTCCTTGACGGTTTTGACCATACGTCAATAAATTGACCGTCAAGAAAGGTCATTTTTCTTGTAGTATTATCTTTTATGCATATTCCTATATTCTGTGACAATACTAGTACCATCAATTTGACTAAGAACCCTGTCTGCCACTCACGCACTAAACATATCGAGATCAGACACCACTTTTTGCGTGATCATCAGCAAAATGGCACGATTAACTTAGAATTTATCGACAATGATCATCAGCTAGCAGATTTCTTTACTAAGCCATTATCCGAAGAGCGCTTCAATTTTCTATGTCGTGAACTCGGAATTTTGGATGAAGCAGTTATAAGTTGAGACTCACCTGCGTAAATATCGAGTATATTTTGATTCTTTTACGACGAATTTGGTATGGGTACAAGCCGAAAGGGTCCTTCTGACAACAAGGCGTAAAAGCCTAAGCGACACGGTGCACTAGTCCTCAGGACTACCGCTAGCTGGGATCTGGCCCCTGCAGCTAACCCATGACAAATTTGAAATATTGAATTACAATATATTTCCTTGTTTATTATATGGTTTGTTTCGATTTAATATTGCCTAATTATTACATTCTAAAGTTCATTCTGACTTTTGTTTACCTCTCTATGTACTTCATTGATTTCATCAAACTTTTATCCTCAACTATCACTTTTTTCAACACTTAACAATTTTTTTTCCAGCCTGTTTTCTGTTCTGGACCCCTAATCCAGAACTCGGGCCGAACTCTGCCCCCAACAGAGTTCGGGCCGAGTTCGGTCCAATTGTTCCAGAGTCGGGATCAGCCTCTGCCGTTGGATCATTTTAGATCATACGGTCAAAATTTCATCCGACCAAAGAAAACCCTCTCTTATATTTCGGGTTTTCTTCTCTCTCCTTCACCATTGCCTCCTTCCTCCCCTCTCCAAACTCTTTCCTTCAAACCCTAACCCTAGTTTTTGATCTAGAGTGCTCCATTACTCCTCAAAATCAAGGGAAAGGGGTTTCTCATCATTCTCTTCCACTGTTTATTGATCATTTGAGGTATCATTCTTGTCTTCTATACTTCACACTATCAAGTTTTTTTATGGCTCCTCGCTTGTTCAATCGTGGAAAGAGGATTCAAACTGAGAGTGTTTCCTCTTCGGATTCTCCTCCGTCAAATGAACAAATCATTGAACAACTTCAACCCCCTCATCCATTGTTCAACCCACCTCGTCCTCGAAATCCTTCTACCTATGACAACCGATTATTTGTCTCACTAGATGCCTCAAACAACTGGTTTAGTGACTATCGGAATCGTCAGGTATTCGCAGGACATCCTATTAATTTTTCTATCTTCTCTCAATATGATTCTTTATTTCATGACCTCTGTTTTGATGAGCTTGTCACTACCACTTCTGCTATCTATCGTCATGCTGTCCAAATGTTCTACTGCAACATGACCTTTGATGATCTCCATATTTATTCACGAGTTGCAGGTATCAATATATCTTTTGATGACTTTGACTTAGCCGAATATCTTGATCTTCAAGAGCCCAATTCTTGGGAAAAGCTAGTTGACGCTCGCTCGTTCCGTTTTCCCGACGGAATTTCCCTTGAAAGCTTCAAGAACTATTTGTGTACTCCATACACACGTCCTCGCAAGCTCATGGCTAAATATCTCAACCCATATTTTTCTGACCTTCATTGGATAATCTCTAACACCATTCTACCTAAAACAGGTTCTCTTGATGACATTACTTATCCTGAAATATCTGCTCTTTATCATCTTCACTTTGGAATCTCTTTCAATCTTCCTAGGACAATGATGGACTGGATGATAAATTGTAGGAAGAAACCAAGAGCTTTGGTTTATCCTTTATACCTTCCTATGGTTTTTCGTGCATTCATCATTCCTATTCATGACTGTCCGTTCTTGCCTGCTCCTGCTTTCCTGTCCAAGGCACGACGTACTCAGGCAGTCGTCGTCTCTCCTGAGGATTCTGGGCATTCTGATGATGAGGAGCCAGACGCCCCTCTACTCGGTCAGGATGCACCTCCTCCACCTGCCACTCTTGAGTCCATCCAGACCATGCTCCGGGATCGTTTCGACTTAGAGGACGATCGGTGGGCTCAGATGGACTACCATACTACCCTGCAGATGAGTGCACTCAGCAACTCGCTGCATGATATTCGGTACTCTATGTCCCATCATCCTACTATGGCCATTCCCATGCAGCGGGATCCCGATCGTGAGGGATATCGCATTGATGATCCGTGGGTCATGCGTTACCTGGATCCGGGTGCTGCTTTTGTGGATCCCAGACGCTCAGACACTCCTGGACCTTCTCATGCTCCGTGATGGAGATTGGTTACTATCTGCTGCTGCTGCTACTGATGATGATCTTAGTTGATGCTTTTTGCTTTCAGTTATTTAGTTTATTATGGTTTTATGTACTTGGATGTTTTTTTTTAAACTCTGGTTGTGTGTTTGACATTTGGTTATGACACTTTATGCTAGTGCCTCTTTTTTTTATTTCTATACTGTTTCTTCTCTGCTTGGTGTGGTTGTATTACTATTATTGTCTCTACTGCAGTTTATATGATCTTTTCATTCATATGCAGTATATATTGCTAACTGCCAAAAGGGGGAGAACTATGTATATTTTCGTATATCTGTGCTTGTTTGTGCTTTTGGGAGATATTATCTATCAGGCCACAGGCTCTATGCATTATGTACGGGGGAGAGCTATTCCTTCTAGCTCGGTACAGTTCATGATTACGGGGGAGCTATCTTCTTTTAGCTCGGCATCGTTTATGGGGGAGCTATGTTACAATCAACTGTGTCCAGGTATGAATATTGAAATATACATATATTATTTTGTCAATTATCAATATGGGGGAGATTGTTGACACAAAGTCACAGTCAACCAAATATTGACTATATTGACTAAATAATATCTGTATTAATTCAATACGACACACAACGTCTGCATTCAGTTCAAGACAGACGACAGCTCAGACTCCGGCTCTCAGTGTATTTTCGAGTCTGTATTTTATATTTTCATTGAGTCTAGACTTGTGTACTCTGAGTCATGCTGAGCTCTTGACACTTAGTCTACAGCCTACCCAAAATCCCAAGCTCCACTGAACCAAAACACTGCCCAAAAATCCCCTTAGAACCACTCTGTGCTCTGGAGACAGAGTTCGGGCCGAACTCTGCCTCCACACAGAGTTCGGGCCGAACTCTGTCCCCTAGAAATCAGGAACCCTAATTTTAGGGTTAGCTGGTTGCTAGTTGTCCAACTGCCAAATTTTTGAATTTTCCTACCCGAATTCTGGCCGAATTCTGCCTATAAAAACACTATAAATAGGGCATGAATTTTCTCATTTCAATCAATCCAATCTTCTTTTCTCTTCTCTCTTATAAGCTCAAGTAAGCCATACCCTTCCCATCTACTAGCCACAAGCCTCCTAAGTCTCGAGTGCTCAGCATCTCTCAGTTAGGATTCTTGTGCAAGAGTCGAAGAAGTCGCTTGGACAATTCCAAGCAAAACGCCACTGCGATCCTCTGTTAGAAGTTGACGTGCTCTTCTGAAATAAAGGCATGGGTTGTAAACTACTATTTCACAAATAGTGGATTTAATCCTGAGCTAGAGTTCTCAGGCCTGGACTAGTCCTCCACGAGGGAAACCAGGTTAAAATTGCTGTATTTGCGTATGCTCTTTTACTCTCCATTTATTTTCCGCACTTTACTCTGATTATTTATTATTGGTGAAAGAGTTATTTTTTAATTGGCTATTTTTCTACAAATACTCTATTCACCCCCCTCTAGAGTTGCCAAACTGTTCTTCAGGTGTAGCAATAACCATCCGAACAAATAAGTATATGGCATTTCAGTGCGGGGAAAATCCGACCGAGCATCCTTATCATACAGCATAGTGTCCACAAAAGAACGCAGTCCTGCGTTCAGGCAGCAGGTCATAGCTAATAAGAGATCCATCTTGTATCCAAATACAAGACGTGTTGCAGCGAACAGGACAACCCGATGTAATCTGTCAACTGTACTGGCTCCCGGAACTATAAAACGCCGTAGCCATAAAGATAAAAAAAAACCCCGCTAGCTGGACTTCTTGAGACATAGGTCTATAACCCTGTCTAAGGTAACTCTGGAGAACATTGCCAGCTTTAAACGGACCCGAGTCCTCAGCCAATGTGACATCTCCATGATTATGTTGTTCTATCAGATATTGCATCTCACTCCTATCAAAGGGTTCGAAGAAACGAGGAGCACAAGCTTGACTGTCCAGTGGCTTGTCCTCTCGTGCGTGACCCAAGAACAGATATGGCATCCATTTGGTGATATAGCAAGTACCCGCAGTGGCACTTTTGTAGTAGAGTGAACAAATTTTGTAGTAACACAGCAATTCTTGGAAAATTATGATAATCTGGGGATGCTCCTCTGCCAGAGCATCCAATTCATCATTTGTGGGTACATATTCTTCATATGGACTATCACCCATTAGTAGGTGAGAGATATATTCCATCTCGTTAAGAACAAATCCCATTTCTCCATGGAGAGTCATGAAAGTTCCAGTGCTTTTATTATATCTCTCTACTAGAGCCAAACATATGAGGATTCGGGCGAATGCCGTATACTGTAGTACAGATGGCATTGTAAAGGCCCAGATCAATGAGCTTGTCTTTGAATTCATCCAAAATCCATATAGACAAGCTGCTCCAGTGCTTCATATCTGGATTTACCAGGCCTGTCATATGCATGGCGCGGTCTGGATATCTTCCTTCAACTTTTGCAAATGCATTTGCAAAAATAGGTATTCTGACCGGAAGGAGCAGGAAAGAATCCTCGGGAGGAATGCAGCTCGACATTAAACCTCTTAAATGTGTACTATATCTTTCAGAAGTACTGTAGAAAAGGTCCCTGTTCCTCGGACCCGATTTATAACATATTTTGCCGACTTTCGCTTGCTGAAGGGGAGTCAGATCCCATGACATCCTTCTAGGATAGCTGGCAAAAGCATATTGGGATAATGCCATAGACCTTGATATTTTTGTTAGGTATATGGCTTTGTCCTCCTTTAAGAAAGCTCTCATCTCTTTTCTTGCCTTAGGCTGGGAAGTCTTCTTGATGGCATCCCCGAATAAAAAGATGGGTTTCTTGTAGACTATAGTATCTAGGCTCTGAAGGGGTTCACCGTTCATTAAGTTCAATAGGGTTTGATTATCTTGATTTATGAGCAAAGTCCTTCGTGCTTCAGGACCGTCGTATTGAGGGAAAGTAACATGAGACAAATTCTTCCTGTACTCCGGGACATTGAATGCTGAAGCAAATCTTTCAGCATTTGGGTTTTCTCTAAGGTCAACTGTAAAAAAATACAAGAACAAGAAAGTTATAGGCAACATGCATGTGCATATGTTATAGAGAGTTAAAAAATAAAATTAGGCAGCATACTATTAAGTTGCGCAACATCTTAGGTTGCACAAACAAATGAGTTGCGCCACGTCCTGAGTTGCGCGATAACTTGAGTTGCGCCACTTATTGTGTTGCGCAAAACTTAAGTTGCACTACATCTTAGGTTGCGCCACATACTGAGTTGTGTTTCAACTTATTTGTGCAATTTTTTTGATTGCACAAAGAGCTAAGTTGCGCAACAGTATGCGTAACACAGTTCATAAGAACGAACAGTGTTGAAGCAACCATACCCTAAGAAGGGGTGGCGCAAAGCTCGTGATGCGCCACACTCTAAAAAGAAGGGCACAAGTCAGTATGAGGATTGAACATGTTCCAGGGATCATCCTTAAATCACCTTCCAGTGCTGGGTTGGCCATTTCTAGTCGAGAGGAGGGCGGCGCATACTGTGGTGTGCGAACTGACAGGATGTGGGTCGATGGGTGGCGAAGCCTTTTCCTTTGTTGGCGACAGTCTTTTTGGGGGCCATTGCGTTGAGAAGATAGTCGGAGAGAAGAAAGCAAGAGCTCAAAAAATTTTATTAGAGGATTAAAAAACAGAAGTAAAGAATTTAAGTCAGCTAGTCAAGGGTTATTTATAGCCTAAAGAGACAGAATCCTAACAGTCACCCCCAAGTGTGCCTAAAAAATTATAACTGATTGCAACAGACTGCGCAGGAATGGCGCAACTTGACTCAGTCAAAACTTTTATAAATTTAAAGTATTTCAAAGCTTTGAAATATTCTTAAAGTTTCGAAAACTTTGAAGGGGGTCTTGTAGGGCCTAAAAATTAAGTTGCGCCATGTATGTACTACTCAGCAATTAAGTTGCACCTCAAAAATCAAGCTGCGCCATTAATATGAAGCTCAGAGATCAAACTGCGCCACTGATTAGGTTGTGCCATATATATCAGACTGCACCCAGTCATATTGCGCCAAAGTCTATGTGGCTTCAGACATTTAATGGTCATCATTACCTGATAGCACTGACAACTGACAGCACAGAAAACGAAAAAATCTCTTCGAATCCTCCGAATTATGCTGCTCGAGGAGATTGGATTGATAGATGTCCTGTACGACTTATGAGTTGCGCCTAGACGCAATCTAAACAAATTTCTTAGTTGGGCCTAGACACAATCTGAACAACTTTTTCTCAAAAGCTTCCACGTGCCTATGCATTAAGTTGTGCCTAGGCGCAACCCCATCAGGCGCAGTTTGACTTGTTTACTGAAGCTCGCGCAACCTAATAAAGTTGAGACAGCTTTAATTTCTAAAGCAGGATGACGTGGCGCACATGCCACTAAACTCTTAAGACGTGTCTACTATTCTGTACACGACCACGCGTATCTTAATCACATGATGCCACGTGTCTAAATACAGTTAGTACACGATTGTTAACCGAATGAAAGTTGGTTCAACATCAGGTTGGCGCAACCCAATGTGGCACAATCCAGCCTCGTGCACATCAGAACAACTGCTAAAATAGTTATTTCCAGAATTCTATAAATAGAGTTTTCAATCATTGTTAAAGGGGCAATCACACAGAGGTCAAGTACTCTTGCAAAATTGCTGCTATATTCTCCAGGGGCTCTAGTCTTCAAGTTCACATAGTCCAAGAGATAAAGTGATCGTCTTCTGATCAGATTCCTACAGTTGTACTTCCCCAGAATTCAAATTGTACTCTTGTACTCTTTTCAAAAGTTTGTAATAGAACAACTTTTTGTTTTTGCAAACAGTTGAATCATTACAGAATGAAGCCATTAAAAAGGACCTAATCGCCAAAAAATTTCAAATCTTTCCATGAAGATGATGATGATGATGAACGATGATCGGAGTTCGACTGAAGAAAAGCACAGTGAATTACGAACGAACTTTGCGATCTCTGCTGAAGATGAAAGCAATGGAATTCAGATCTCTCGTGAAGAAGAAGAAGACGAAAATCAAAATCAAAATTTGAGTTTGTGAATTCAAATATATATATATATGACCAAATTTGTGCGAAGGGGTAGCTTTGGTATTATCAAAATGGCAATTTTGTAAATACAGAGCATCTAAAGGGAATCTTGAAATATTTAACATGAAAATACATAATGTTGGGTATTTCATAAAACCTGCTCTGCGGGTGGGTTTTTCATAAAAACCCACCCCGAAAGTGGATAGCTCAACAATTTTCAGTTTTTTAAATGATGTATGTATATAAGTTAAAAATTAATCAGATAATATTGCTCAACTTTCATGTACGATAAAAAATGCATTAGTCAAACGACTATAACATCTATATATTAGAAAAAAAAATCTATTCAAGTTAAAAAAATCCATAAAATCATTTCCAAAAGAAGCTTGTTAGCAAAGATAAGATAAAACATGTTGATCAAAATGTTCAATATAAATATGTCCTAGCATAAAAAAATTTGATGCAAAAAAAATTGGTGTTAACCATCTTTTATTTTTCAAAAACTTTTGTTTTAATTGATATGATTATGTTCAAAAATTTATTGTAAGTTATTTTTTCCAAGTTTCAACATTGTATTTCTTTTCCGCAAAAACTAAAGGTATCTGCATGTAGAAAGTATTTTAACAAAACAAATTCAAGTAATACGCATCAAAAAGAAATTTTAAACCACATTTTTTCTAAAGAACTTCTATTCTACTTGTTAATTAAGATTTTGTTTGACAATATATTGAGTTATTTCTTGCAATCTACTATGGGGCTAGAGCTTTATATATATATCAAAGGTATTACCATAAAATAAATTTAAATATTAATGTCTAAGTATGTATTCGTCAAATCATTTCGTCAAAATCAAATTATGCATTCTGTTTTGATTCGTGGATAAATTCAAATAATAGATGCATTTATCCCTATCTACAAACCACCCCTACCATATTGTCTCTTTATATATACTAGTCTACATGTACGTGCTTTGCACGTATTTTAATCAAAATATCATAAGGTTAGTTGTCGTCTTTCTATCTTTTCCAGGTGGCCATTCATGTGGTTGTGCTTTTTTTACAGTGCCAAGAGATTGAAAATACAAATGTTGTTCTTTTTTTAATTTTCTATTGAGAATAAAACCTTTGGAAAATAGTAAGGACAGAATTTTTTTACGATTGGAACATGAAGAGTTGTATGGAAAACTGAAACTTCATAGCATGCAAACTTTATTGCTTTGACTCTTAAACATAAATAACATGTAAGTTGACATAATAAAATCATATTTATAAAATACTCAAGGGTATTTTATGAATTCAAAATTTTCACCTCAAAGTTTTTTCCCTATTATATAGTAGAATAGATTCTTAATAATAAAGCCCAGAGCGACTCCATCCGGCTACAATTTTTCTTCCGACCTCTCACTTATTCTATAATAAGTTATCAGCACGAGACTCTATCCAAGAAGAAGCCTAAGGATATTTGAGATCTAATTGACGTGACGATGGGAGATGCTCCTCGATTTGTAACAAAAGTCAACATGGAGAGTTAGAGCACTATTGTAAGTCAACATGGAGAGTTAGAGCACCATTACTCAAGAGCTCCAAATGCGGACAAGAAAGGTGGGACATGCGAAAAAGATCAGATGCGTATATGCGATTTTTGCTATTAAGTTTCTCTCAGATGTTAATCTCCTGAAGGTCAGATCATATTTTTCTCGATCTGTTTATTTACTTTGTTCTCTACATTTTTTCCATGATCTATTACAAAAAGAATGTTAATATCCCTAACTCCTATAATATTATGAATATCTTTAATTTCACCCCCATCATTGTGTATGAGTGGACAGTGTTAATATCCATTTTGAAGTCTCTTACCAGTTAATTGGACCATTTAAAGTTCCTTAATTAGTTAATTGGTCAAGCAGATGTAATAACTGGCCAGTAAGCCTGTTCCAAATAGGGACCAAGACTACATAATACCGTATGGCAAGAGCATCTAATCATCATCATGTAAATGGTATTCAAGGCATTTCCTTCAATTTATAGGAGCCAAGTATTGGCCACTAATACTATCCTTATCCCACATTCTACTCAGTAGCTTATTTGCACTCTGCAATTTTCAGATTACTTTGACCAACTTTATGAACATCGATCTGACCATCAACCCAAAACCTTATAAATGTCTTACCATCAAACCAAAAATTTATGAATGGCTACCTTAAGCTCTCGTTTGGTTCGCGAAATCATTTATAATATAAAGCACAGTAGATTTTTGGTCCGACCCATGTGCTTTGCTTCAACGATAATGAAAGGACTAAATTGCCCCTCTCTCCATAAGAGAGAAGGAGATCCCATGTCGGGTGCGGAGCAACCGGTTGTTCCAACGACACTCCAGCCTCCAGCTCCTCTTGCACTGCACCTCCCTCCGCCGCCTCCGCTCTATCCTCGTACACGCAGTCGTCGTCGGCCTCTTCTGCAACCCCTTTGTCGCAAGCAACCTTCTCCACCGCTCCATCGACGCCGACCCTTCCTTCGCCGCCTCCCTCTTCTCTGCCATGACCAACCCCAACCCCTTCTCCTTCAACATCGTAATCGCCATCTCCGCTGACCCACTCTCCATCTACTCCCAAATGCTCCGCCGCCGCGTCCCTTCCGACTCCCACACCTTCTCTTCCTTGTTCAACACCACCGGCGCCGCCGTCGCCACCAGGTCGCTCGATGCACACACACTCCTCCTCGGATTCTAGCCTGACCCCTTCGTATAGACCGTCCTGCTCACCGCCTACTCCCGACGCGGCTCCGCCGACCACGCCTTGCGGGTGTTCGACGGAATGCCGCACAGGGACATCGTCTCTTAGAATGTCGCCGTCTCAGGCCTCGCCGCCCTCGGACGCACCGCGACAGCCCTGCGCGTCTTTGCCTCCATGAGGCCCCACGCTGCCCCGAACGTCGCCACCATGGTCTTTGCCGTGTCTGCCTCCGTCGGGCTCGGGTCCCTGGCGCTGGCCCGGTGCCTGCACGCCTACGTCGAGAAGGCCGGGTTCGGAGGCCGCGTCTCCGTCCGGAAATCCCTGGTGCTGGCCCGGTGCTTGCATGCCTACGTCGAGAAGGCCAGGTTCGTGTCCGTGCCATTATGGCACGGGTTATCCACTAGTCTATAATATAAAGCACAGTGGATTTTTGGTCCGACCCATATGCTTTGGTTCAACGATAATGAAAGATCTAAATTGCCCCTCTCTCTATAAGAGAGGAGGAGGTCCCATGTTGGGTGCGGAGCAACCGGTTGTTCCAACGGTACCCCCGCCTCCAGCTCCTCTTGCACCACCTCTCCGTCCGTCGCCTCCGCTCCATCCTCTCCCATGCCATCGTCGTCGGCCTCTTCCGCAACCCCTTCGTCGTAAACAGCCTCCTCCACTGCGCCGCCGACGCTGACCCTTCCTTCGCCACCTCCCTCTTCTCCGCCATGACCAACCCCAACCCCTTCTCCTTCAACACCGCCATTGCCATCTCTGCTGACCCACTCTCCATCTACTCCCAAATGCTCTGCCGCCGCATCCTCCCGACTCCCACACCTTCTCTTCCTTGCTCAACACCACCACCGCCGTCGCCGTCACCAGGTCCCTCCACGCACACGCCTTCCTCCTCGGATTCTGGCCCGACCCCTTCGTGTAGACCGTCCTGCTCACCGCCTACTCCCGACGTGGCTCCGTCGACCACGTCCTGCGGGTGTTCGACGGAATGCCGCACAGGGACGTCGTCTCCTGGACCGTCGCCGTCTCGGTCCTCACCGCTCTCGGACGCCCCTAGACGGCCATGCTCGTCTTCGCCTCCATGAGGCCCCACGTCGCCCCGAACGCCGCCACCGTGGTCTTTGTCGTGTCCGCCTCCGCCGGGCTCGGGTCCCTGGCGCTGGCCCGGTGCCTGCACGCCTATGTCGAGAAGGCCGAGTTCGGTGGCCGCGTCTCCGTCCGGAACTCCCTGGCGCTAGCCCTGTGCCTGCACGACTACGTTGAGAAGGCCGGGTTTGTGTTCGTGCCATTATGGCACGGGTTATCCACTAGTAGGGTTAAAAAAAGAAGTCCCAAAGAAATTGAATAGGAAAGAAAAATAATTCTCAATAGAAAAAAATTAGAAGAAAAAATGGTTTCATTTATCCAAGCAAAAAATCAATTTTCCATATGTTCACCTTCCCTTCCAATTTCCTTAATATTTCCAAACACCGAAAAATAATCGATAAAAATTATAATTTTTTAAAGGAAAGTAAATCAAGAAATGATTTCCTTTCCGCAAACCAAATTATATGGTTATGTAATTTTCAGATTACTTTGACTAACTTTATGAACGTGTCTGACCAACAACCCAATGCCTTATGAATGTCTTACCATCAAACCAAAAATTCTGAATGGCTACCTTAATAAGATATTTCACATGAATTTTACATGAATGCACAACTTTACTATGCTTTTTAACTCTTGTTGATTGTTTAATTTTATTTGCTAAATTGACTGAAAAGAGACATCCAATGTCGATATTGATAAGAGTCGACATCGAAATGGAACATATCTCGTATCGGTATCGACCGTATCGAATAGTTATGACTGATACTGAAGCTATATTTTATAAATTTTAGGGGTGGGGTGGGGAGGAGGGAGGGGCATTTGTAAAATTTTGGACCTAAAGTCCATGTCTAGGTCGTCTGACCATTGTTCCCAATGCTCTAGCGCATGTTATCTTGTCTGGAAACTAAAGTTCATTCCTGTTGTAGGGATTAATGGAGGACACTGGAATATATAGAGAGATTAACAAAGGAATTTTGTCATTGCTCTATGGCACACAGAAGGGAAGATAAGTTGATATTTCATTTAATAACATTTACAATCAAATTATTTTATTGTAACTCAGGGTGCGTATTGGGCCGGGCAGGCCTCTTTTTGATTGGGTCGGGCTGGCCAGATTTTGTTCAGATATGGTCCGGACCGGAATGGGCCGGACTGACTAATCAAAAACCCAAACCCAGGTCCGTCCAAAACCAGGATTTTACGGACAAGGTTTTACCGAGCCGATTTTGGATAGGTTGCGAGTTTACCTGTTTAAAAAAAATTATCAAATACCCAAAACCCGCAAAAGTTCTATGAAAAATTCAACCGCAAAATAGCATTTTATCGCGTGCCCAGAATTAGCAAAAAATATATAAAATGGTGCAGAATGTCCTTTTTGTCCTTCTAATTTATTAAAAACACCCACGAAACTACTCTTCAAAAAAAACGTTTCGATTCTTCCTCTTCATCCATAAGCTGCTCACCTTCGAATCTAGGTTTTCTCCTCCAAAATCTTCAAACCTTACTTCAAAAATTCGTCAGCGACTCTCCATTCGCAATCTTTATACCATGTCGTCATCATCAGTTTCCACTTTATCATCATCAGCAGCATCAACTGGAACCCAGTTAGAGAAGAGAGAGCTGTTGTGAAGAGAATTAAGAGAGTTGCACATAAGCCAAAGGCTGGTAAGCAAAAAGAAGGTATAAATTTAAGTTATGTTCATGATTCTGTTAAAATGTAGAAGAATAGTCATTCTCCGTGTTAAAATTACGGAGAATTACTATTCTTCGTGTTAAAAAGACGGAGAATGGCCTTTTCTCGTGTTAAAATACAGGAGAATAGTCATTCTCCGTGTTAAAATATAGGAGAATGACCATTCTTGTCACGACCCGTACCCGCTTTTCGGACGCGAGCACGTGTCCAAGCCCAGCTACGCATCGAGCGGACTCCAGCCTGACTCGAATACGTATAAGCTATCAAGGTCATGGTAAACTGCCCAATCATGGCAAACAAATCTATATCTCGATCCACAATAAGATAATAAACAAGAATAAACACTATGGGTCGTGGTCTGCAGCCCACTAGCATAAATGTGCGATAAGACTCTAAGGAAAATAACAAGAGTCTACAACTGAAACGAGAAACAGGATATCTCATGATAAGGAATGAAAAGCACGAGCAGATAATAAACACAATAACAATACCGGAATCCCGCAATGTATCATCACGTCTGCCACCCAGAACTACTAGCTAACTCCGTGCGATCGCTAAACCTGAGGAGATCATCAGGTCCTCAGAGGACTAGCAAGATACATAATATACATGCCTATCTAACAGTTTTATCATGCGCAAGGAAACCAACAAGACAGAACAAGGACAAGACAAATGACTACGAACACAAACACGAACATAAATACGAACACTAGAACAACTACGTATAAATGAACTGCCGGATGAACGAAGCATAATGATCAATGGAAGAAACCAAACCCTCGTCCCGAGTGTGGAATCACTGGTTTGAACTAAACACTAACCCTCGTCCCGAGTGTGGACTCTCTGGTTAGTACTAACCCTCGTCCCGAGTGTGGGCTCTCTGGTTAGTTCACGGCAAGGCACCCTCGTCCCGAGTGTGGACTCTCTGGTGCAAATACTACATCCTCGTCCCATGTGTGGACTCTCTGATGTAAACACCCTCGTCCCGAGCGTGGACTCTCTGGTGCAAGTCAAGTTATAAACAAGTCGAGAAAGTCGTGGTGTAGGACTAGACGACTCTAGCAAGGAATACATATGAGGCTAACACAGTGTAACAGATAGAAATATCATGACAGAGAGAACAAGAATGTACAGGCAACTAGAAACATGTAAAGTGAAACTATAACAGGAAAAAGTGTACTAGACATGAAATAAAGCAATCACGAATGTAAGGAAAAATAGCAGCGAGATAGTGAACATGCATATAAATTATACTGTACAATGGAAGAACCAAACCCTCGTCCCGAGTGTGGACTCACTGGTTTGAACTAACACTAACCCTCATCCCGAGTGTGGACTCTCTGGTTAGTACTAACCCTCGTCCCGAGTGTGGACTCTCTGGTTAGTTCACGGCAAGGCACCCTCGTCCCGAGTGTGGACTCTCTGGTGCAAATACTACATCCTCGTCCCGTGTGTGGACTCTCTGATGTAAACACCCTCGTCCCGAGCGTGGACTCTCTGGTGCAAGTCAAGTCAAGTCTACACCCTCGTCCCGTGTGTGGACTCTCTGGTGCAAATAATCGACATCCTAGTCCCGAATGTGGACTCACGGATGTAAACAGATCAAGAAAAACACCCTCGTCCCGAGTGTGGACTCTCTGGTGCCAAGGAAACAATTTCAAGGATTTAGCAGTTCACTTACACATATTCGTTCTATGACACGACTCAAGCAAGGTACTGACGAGAAACTCCAAATGCGAAACACAAGGCCAAAACATGAACATGGCTATAAACAATAAAAACAACTCCACAGAAAATAACAAGAAAAAGCACATGTTCATAAATAATCCAAAAGCTGGAAACTGAAATAAAATGCATGTAAATAAAACTGTAGAGGGAGGCAAGGTATACTTGCCTGGTGGCAGCGCGAAGAACCAATAAAATACCGTCAACTAGTAAGCCATACAGTCCAAGTCATCACATCTGTCTCCGAAAGCTGAAACAAACATTACCAATGTTCTCAGAATAGTCAAATTAGTTAGTATTGCCTATCCTTAAGTCCAATTCTGGACACAGGGGCAAAACAGTAATTTTGGGCAAAAACGGTGTCCGCCGTTGGACCCGCTTTGTATCGAAAAGCGTGCCAGAGTCAAAGGTCTCTAAAGTCGTCAAACTACATGTCTACGGATCCAGTTTTCCGATACAAATCCAACCGTATGTCCAAAGTTGGATTCCGGTGGGCCATGCACAAAATCGTCCGTTGAGTGGGACCGTAGGGCCCGCAAAATGGTGATTTTATCAACGGTCTCAGAATCGGACCAAACTTGGCATACAGGACCAAAAAAATGATACGGTTCTGTTGGCGCAAGTTTCGTCTCGATCTGACGAGCGTGCACAAAGTAATTGGAGAATTTGCAAAGTGCACGATACGGTGAATTTTGACGGATACGCATCAAATTCGTCGCGCACACGCGACCAATTTGAATTCCGCCAAAGTCCACACGACCACGAAGCCGTTACGCAGCTTTCAATGCTTTCGGTTCGCGACCACGTCGCCTGGTTTGGCGGGACGCACATCGTATCGGACAATTTTAATGTTTCTAAACTGTTTTTTTCATGTTTTTATTTCGATTTTCAATCTGATTTATACCTCTGACTAAGCCACTAAAAATAAAAATAATAATTGGGTTTCCATCACGGTTAGGTTGTCTTTGAATCTGTTTTAATGGATTTCTAAAACTCGCAATAGATCGTCATAGGTTCGCCTTCCAAACAAGGGTTTTGGAAGCAGCGTTCGCACTCTACGTCTTGTGATATTTCCTGGTTTTCCAAGAATTCTCAAATAAAATCTAGAGTAAACTAGATCGATATACTTGAAGGGTCTTGTAGAGGATTAACCCATCTACACGTAGAAATTTACAGGTCGACGTTTGGTTAAGCATCCAGGGAGAAAACTCGATACGAACGTTGTGCCTGTGCGGGGTAGCCGTTGCTGTGGTATCGCAGCTGCTTGTGCGCGCGGTGGCTATGGCGGCACTCCGGCCGGTCGCCGGCGCAGTGCAGGGTGGCGCGACAGTCGCCTGGTTGTCGGGGTCACCGGGGTTCAGAAGTGGTGGCGAGTTGGTGTTTTAGGTTTTGGTGTTTGTCCATCTCTCGATATATATATACTCACGTTTATAACTCTCCCGAACCGAACAGGGTGTTCTGCTCGGCTTGGGGTGGGTTGCAATAGTTGGATTCGGGTCTGGCCCAATGGCTATTGGGTTTTCCTTGGGCTGGGCTCGGCCTGGCTAAGTATTATTGCTGCTTTAGCAAAAGGGGAGGGAAATTAGTTATGTGGGCCTCTAGGACTGGGCTCTGTTGTGGAAAAAGGTGGTTTTAGCTATTACTATTATTTCTTATTCTTTTTCTTCACTTATTCTAATATATACCTATGTATATATATATACGCGTATACACATAATATATATTGATATTTATACACATACACACATATGTATAATCTATATTTTTATATATACGTACACATACACATATTTTTATAGTATATATTTATATACAAATACACCTTCAATTATATACATTTATATATACAAATACGTACACTATTATGCAATATATATATATATATACGTATATAAAAATACATACACACATATATATACATACACATTCACACATATAATATATATATACACATATACATATATATATATATAATATGTATTTATATATAATTACCCATATTCAATATATATAATATACACATGCACATATATATATTTATAATAATAAATTATGAATATAGCTACAAATCAATATATGTATACCCTGGGGTTTATACATATTTATATATATAACTATACCACAATTTCTATACAGGCAATACTATATATTCAATAATGAACTAATATTATATATAATAATCTCAATAGTATTTATAATAAAACAATAATAATAATAATAGTAACAATAACGAATTACAATATCCCATAATCGGCACTACATCCACTCAAGAGTATGTCTACATGGGATCTTGTGTACACTGGATACCTACATGGGCTTTGGGCACAGTTCGGGTCCAGCCCCGACTGGTTTGGCACAACCGGTCTCATAATATTTAATAACATAAAATAAATAACAATTTAATTATCTAGTGGTTAAGCCGTAACCTGGCCTGGTTCTCCTAGTTAGGACGTTACTATGGCTCGGCCTTTCCTACCAGGGCTAATACACCAATCAAAGCATGCCACTGCACTATCTGTGCCATGGTTCCTAGTCGCCTTGTACTCCAAATCTCAACCATGGCTAAAATCATCTACCGTAATAATTAACTAAATAATTATTTATAAAAATTCAAAAATCACCATAAAAATCAAAAAAAGAAAATATCTCGAAATTTCTGGGAAGGGGAGCTACAAATCTACCCACCTTAAAAATAATTTCGTCCTCGAAATTCTAATTCATAACTATTCCTTAAAATTCAAAGTCTACTATCACCTTTATCCCCTCAGATTTAATTTCTCAAAAATATTTCACGGCCTTCTCTAGTCATGTTATACTCTGAGTACTCAAGGACTTCTACCCACCTTTGGTCATACTACTCCTCAAAGTACAGTCACTAAAGTCTTATGGTCTTCTAACTAGTTGCTAACAATTTTTACTGGGCCGATATCTAGGCACATGGCATATATAATCCCTTATATCTATAAACAACCAAACACTTAATAGTCAAGCAATATGTACTATAATTTAAGGATTTCTAATGAACTCTAGATAGCACGATTGTTCGTCACTCCGAATTAGGAAGGGACGAGAATCAACGGTACGGAAAGCAAATCGAGAGCAAATATAGAATTTTCAAGGACGTAGAGAATTTCTAGGAGAATTTTTCAAGGCAGAGTGGATTGAGATTTCTAAGGGTTTAGTCAAATTCGCAGGCTCGTACCGGTACAGTTACGTAACCGATACGATATGCTCTGACCTGCATGGGCCACCAAAAAAACTTGTCACGACCCGCACCCGCTTTTCGGACGTGAGCACTTGTCCAAGCCCAGCTACGCATCGAGCGGACTCCAGCCCGACTCGAATACGTATAAGCTATCAAGGTCATGGTAAACTGCCAAATCATGGCAAACAAATCTATATCTCGATCCACAATAAGATAATAAACAAGAATGAACACTATGGGTCTTGGTCTGTAGCCTACTAGCATAAATGTCCGATAAGACTCTAAGGAAAATAAAAAGAGTCTACAACTGAAACGAGAAACAGGATATCTCATGATAAGGAATGAAAAGCACGAGCGGATAATAAACACAATAACAATACCTGAATCCCGCAATGTATCATCACGTCTGCCATCCAGAACTACTAGCTAACTCCGTGCGATCGCTAAACCTGAGGAGATCATCAGGTCCTCAGAGGACTAGCAAGATACATAATATACATGCCTATCTAACAGTTTTATCATGCGCAAGGAAACCAACAAGACAGAACAAGGACAAGACAAATGACTACGAACACAAACACGAACATAAATACGAACACTAGAACAACTACGTATAAATGAACTGCCGGATGAACGAAACATGATGATCAATGGAAGAAACCAAACCCTCGTCCCGAGTGTGGACTCACAGGTTTGAACTAAACACTAACCCTCGTCCCGAGTGTGGACTCTCTGGTTAGTACTAACCCTCGTCCCGAGTGTGGACTCTCTGGTTAGTTCACGGCAAGGCACCCTCGTCCCGAGTGCGGACTCTCTGGTGCAAATACTACATCCTCGTCCCGTGTGTGGACTCTCTGATGTAAACACCCTCGTCCCGAGCGTGGACTCTCTGGAGCAAGTCAAGTCATAAACAAGTCGAGAAAGTCGTGGTGTTGGACTAGACGACTCTAGCAAGGAATACATATGAGGCTAACACAGTGTAACAGATAGAAATATCATGACAGAGAGAACAAGAATGTACAGGCAACTAGAAACATATAAAGTGAAACTATAACAGGAAAAAGTGTACTAGACATGAAATAAAGCAATCACGAATGTAAGGAAAAATAGCAGCGAGATGGTGAACATGCATATAAATAATACTGTACAATAGAAGAACCAAACCCTCGTCCCGAGTATGGACTCACTGGTTTGAACTAACACTAACCCTCATCCCGAGTGTGGACTCTCTGGTTAGTACTAACCCTCGTCCAGAGTGTGGACTCTCTGGTTAGTTCACGGCAAGGCACCCTCGTCCCGAGTGTGGACTCTCTGGTGCAAATACTACATCCTCGTCCCGTGTATGGACTCTCTGATGTAAACACCCTCGTCCCGAGCGTGGACTCTCTGGTGCAAGTCAAGTCAAGTCTACAATCTCGTCTCGTGTGTGGACTCTCTGGTGCAAATAATCGACATCCTAGTCCCGAGCGTGGACTCACGGATATAAACAGATCAAGGAAAACACCCTCGTCCCGAGTGTGGACTCTCTGGTGCCAAGGAAACATTGTCAAGGATTTAGCAGTTCACTTACACGTATTCGTTCTATGACACGACTCAAGCAAGGTACTGACGAGAAACTCCAAATGCGAAACACAAGGCCAAAACATGAACATGGCTATAAACAATAAAAAAAACTCCACATAAAATAACAAGAAAAGCACATGTCCATAAATAATCCAAAAGCTGGAAACTAAAATAAAATGCATGTAAATAAAACTGTAGAGGGAGGCAAGGTATACTTGCCTGGTGGCAGCGCGAAGAACCAATAAAATACCGTCAACTAGTAAGCCATACAGTCCAAGTCATCACATCTGTCTCCGAAAGCTGAAACAAACATTACCAATGTTCTCAGAATAGTCAAATTAGCTAGTATTGCCTGTCCTTAAGTCCAATTCTGGATACAGGGGCAAAACGGTAATTTCAGGCAAAAACGGTGTCCGCCGTTGGACCCGCTTTGCACCGAAAAGTGTGCCAGAGTCAAAGTTCTCTAAAGTTGTCAAACTATATGTCTACGGATCCAGTTTTCTGATACAAACCCAACCGTATGTCCAAAGTTGGATTTCGGTGGGCCGTGCACAAAATCGCCCGTTGAGTGGGACCGTGGGGCCCGCAAAACGGTGATTTTATCAACGGTCTTAGAATCGGACCAAACTTGGCATACAGGACCAAAAAAATGATACGGTTCTGTTGGCACAAGTTTCGTCTCGATCTGACGAGCGTGCACAAAGTAATTGGAGAATTTACAAAGTGCACGATACGGTGAATTTCGACGGATACGCATCAAATTCGTCGTGCACACGCGACCAATTTGAATTCCGCCAAAGCCCACACGACCACGAAGTTGTTATGCAGCTTTCGATGCTTTCGATTTGCGACCACGTCGTCTGGTTTGGCGGGACGCACGTCGTATCGGACAATTTCAATGTTTCTAAACTGTTTTTTTCATGTTTTTATTTCGATTTTCAATCTGATTTATACCTCTGACTAAGCCACTAAAAATAAAAAAAATAATTGGTTTTCCATCACGGTTAGGTTGTCTTTGAATCTGTTTTAATGGATTTCTAAAACTCGTAATAGATCGTCATAGGTTCGCCTTCCAAATAAGGGTTTTGGAAGCAGCGTTCGCACTCTACGTCTTGTGATATTTCCTGGTTTTCCAAGAATTCTCAAGTAAAATCTGGAGTAAACCAGATCGATATACTTGAAGGGTCTTGTAGAGGATTAACCCATCTACACGTAGAAATTTACAGGTCGACGTTTGGTTAAGCATCCAGGGAGAAAACTCGATACGAACGTTGTACCTGTGCGGGGTAGCCGCTACTGTGGTATCGCAGCTGCTTGTGCGCGCGGTGGCTCTGGCGGCGCTCCGGCCGGTCATCGGCGCGGTACAGGGTGGCACGACGGTCACCTGGTTATCGGGGTCACCGGGGTTCAGAAGTGGTGGCGAGTTGGTGTTTTAGGTTTTGGTGTTTGTCCATCTCTCGATATATATATATACTCACGTTTATAACTCTCCCGAACCGAACAGGGTGTTCTGCTCGGCTTGGGGTGGGTTGCAATAGTTGGATTCGGGTCTGGCCCAATGGCTATTGGGTTTGCCTTGGGCTGGGCTCGGCCTGGCTGAGTATTATTGCTGCTTTAGCAAAAGGGGAGGGAAATTAGTCATGTGGGCCTCTAGGACTGGGCTCTGTTGTGGAAAAAGGGTGGTTTTAGCTATTACTATTATTTCTTATTCTTTTTCTTCACTTATTCTAATATATACCTATATATATATATATATATATACGCGTATACACATAATATATATTGATATTTATACACATACACACATATGTATAATCTATATTTTTATATATACGTACACATACACATATTTTTATAGTATATATTTATATACAAATACACCTTCAATTATATATATTTATATATACAAATACGTACACTATTATGCAATATATATATGTATATAAAAATACATACACACATATATATACATACACATTCACACATTTAATATATATATACACATATACATATATATATAATATTTATTTATATATAATTACCCATATTCAATATATATAATATACACATGCACATATATATATTTATAATAATAAATTATGAATATAGCTACAAATCAATATATGTATACCCTGGGGTTTATACATATTTATATATATAACTATACCATAATTTCTATACAGGCAATACTATATATTCAATAATGAACTAATATTATATATAATAATCTCAATAGTATTTATAATAAAAAAATAATAATAATAGTAACAATAACGAATTACAATATCCCATAATCGGCACTACATCCACTCAAGAGTATGTCTACATGGGATCTTGTGTACACTGGATACCTATATGGGCTTTGGGCACAGTTCGGGTCCAGCCCCGACTGGTTTGGCACAACCGGTCTCCTAATATTTAATAACATAAAATAAATAACAATTTAATTATCTAGTGGTTAAGCCGTAACCTGGCCTGGTTCTCCTAGTTAGGACGTTACTATGGCTCGGCCTTTCCTACCAGGGGTAATACACCAATCAAAGCATGCCACTGCACTATCTGTGCCATGGTTCCTAGTCGCCTTGTACACCAAATCTCAACCATGTCTAAAATCATCTACCGTAATAATTAACTAAATAATTATTTATAAAAATTCAAAAATCACCATAAAAATTAAAAAAATAAAATATCTCAAAATTTCTGGGAAGGGGAGCTACAAATCTACCCACCTTAAAAATAATTTCGTCCTCGAAATTCTAATTCATAACTATTCCTTAAAATTCAAAGTCTACTATCACCTTTATCCCCTCAGATTTAATTTCTCAAAAATATTTCACGGCCTTCTCTAGTCATGTTATACTCCGAGTACTCAAAGACTTCTACCCACCTTTGGTCATACTACTCCTCAAAGTACGGTCACTAAAGTCTTATGGTCTTCTAACTAGTTGCTAACAATTTTTGCTGGGCAGATATCCAGGCACATGGCATATATAATCCCTTATATCTATAAACAACCAAACACTTAATAGTCAAGCAATATGTACTATAATTTAAGGATTTCAAATGAACTCTAGATAGCACGATTGTTCGTCACTCCGAATTAGGAAGGGACGAGAATCAACGGTACGGAAAGCAAGGAAGTATAATCGAGAGCAAATATGGAATTTTCAAGGACGTAGAGAATTTCTAGGAGAATTTTTCAAGGCAGAGTGGATTGAGATTTCTAAGGGTTTAGTCAAATTCGCAGGCTCGTACCGGTACAGTTACGTAACCGATACGATATGCTCTGACCTGCATGGGCTACCAAAAAAACTTGTCACGACCCGTACCCGCTTTTCGGACATGAGCACGTGTCCAAGCCCAGCTACGTATCGAGCGGACTCCAGCCCTACTCGAATACGTATAAGCTATCAAGGTCATGGTAAACTGCTAAATCATGGAAAAAAAATCTATATCTCGATCCACAATAAGATAATAAACAAGAATGAACACTATGGGTCGTGGTCTGCAGCCCACTAGCATAAATGTCCGATAAGACTCTAAGGAAAATAACAAGAGTCTACAACTGAAACGAGAAACAGGATATCTCATGATAAGGAATGAAAAGCACGAGCGGATAATAAACACAATAACAATACCTGAATCCCGCAATGTATCATCACGTCTGCCATCCAGAACTACTAGCTAACTCCGTACGATCGCTAAACCTGAGGAGATCATCAGGTCCTCAGAGGACTAGCAAGATACATAATATACATGCCTATCTAACAGTTTTATCATGCGCAAGGAAACCAACAAGACAGAACAAGGACAAGACAAATGACTACGAACACAAACACGAACACTAGAACAACTACGTATAAATGAACTGCCGGATGAACGAAACATGATGATCAATGGAAGAAACTAAACCCTCGTCCTGAGTGTGGACTCACTGGTTTGAACTAAACACTAACCCTCGTCCCGAGTGTGGACTCTCTGGTTAGTACTAACCCTCGTCCCGAGTGTGGACTCTCTGGTTAGTTCACGGCAAGGCACCCTCATCCCGAGTGTGGACTCTCTGGTGCAAATACTACATCCTCGTCCCGTTTGTGGACTCTCTGATGTAAATACCCTCGTCCCGAGCGTGGACTCTCTGGTGCAAGTCAAGTTATAAACAAGTCGAGAAAGTCGTGGTGTAGGACTAGACGACTCTAGCAAGGAATACATATGAGGCTAACACAGTGTAACAGATAGAAATATCATGATAGAGAGAACAAGAATGTACAGGCAACTAGAAACATGTAAATTGAAACTATAACAGGAAAAAGTGTACTAGACATGAAATAAAGCAATCACGAATGTAAGGAAAAATAGCAGCGAGATGGTGAACATGCATATAAATTATACTGTACAATGGAAGAACCAAACTCTCGTCCCGAGTGTGGACTCACTGGTTTGAACTAACACTAACCCTCATCCCGAGTGTGGACTCTCTGGTTAGTACTAACCCTCGTCCCGAGTGTGGACTCTCTGGTTAGTTCACGGCAAGGCACCCTCGTCCCGAGTGTGGACTCTCTGGTGCAAATACTACATCCTCGTCCCGTGTGTGGACTCTCTGATGTAAACACCCTCGTCCCGAGCGTGGACTCTCTGGTGCAAGTCAAGTCAAGTCTACACTCTCGTCCCGTGTGTGGACTCTCTGGTGCAAATAATCGATATCCTAGTCCCGAGCGTGGACTCACGGATGTAAACAGATCAAGGAAAACACCCTCGTCCCGAGTGTGGACTCTCTGGTGCCAAGGAAACAATGTCAAGGATTTAGCAGTTCACTTACACGTATTCGTTCTATGACACGACTCAAGCAAGGTACTGACGAGAAACTCCAAATGCGAAACACAAGGCCAAAACATGAACATGGCTATAAACAATAAAAATAACTCCATAGAAAATAACAAGAAAAAGCACATGTCCATAAATAATCCAAAAGCTGGAAACTGAAATAAAATGTATGTAAATAAAACTGTAAACCATATAGTCCAAGTCATCACATCTGTCTCCGAAAGCTGAAATAAACATTACCAATGTTCTCAAAATAGTCAAATTAGCTAGTATTGCCTGTCCTTAAGTCCAATTCTGGACACAGGGGCAAAACGGTAATTTCGGGCAAAAATGGTGTCCGCCGTTGGACCCACTTTGCACCGAAAAGCGTGCCAGAGTCAAAGTTCTCTAAAGTCGTCAAACTACATGTCTACAGATCCTGTTTTTCGATACAAACCCAACCGTATGTCCAAAGTTGGATTCCGGTGGGTCGTGCACAAAATCGCCCGTTGAGTGGGACCGTGGGGCCCGCAAAACGGTAATTTTATCAACGGTCTCAGAATCAGACCAAACTTGGCATACAGGATCAGAAAAATGATACGGTTCTATTGGCACAAGTTTTGTCTCGATCTGATGAGCGTGCATAAAGTAATTGGAGAATTTGCAAAGTGCACGATACGGTGAATTTCGACGGATACGCATCAAATTCGTCGCGCACACGCGACCAATTTGAATTCCACCAAAGCCCACACGACCACGAAGTCGTTACGCAGCTTTCGATGCTTTCGGTTCGCGACCACGTCGCCTGGTTTGGTGGGACGCACGTCGTATCGGACAATTTCAATGTTTCTAAACTGTTTTTTTCATATTTTTATTTCGATTTTCAATCTGATTTATACCTCTGACTAAGCCACTAAAAATAAAAATAATAATTGGGCTTCCATCACGATTAGGTTGTCTTTGAATCTGTTTTAATGGATTTCTAAAACTCGTAATAGATCGTCATAGGTTCGCCTTCCAAACAAGGGTTTTGGAAGCAGCGTTCGCACTCTACGTCTTGTGATATTTCCTGGTTTTCCAAGAATTCTCAAATAAAATCTAGAGTAAACCAGATCGATATACTTAAAGGGTCTTGTAGAGGATTAACCCATCTACACGTAGAAATTTACAGGTCGACGTTTGGTTAAGCATCCAGGGAGAAAACTCGATACGAACGTTGTACCTGTGCGGGGTAGCCGCTGCGGTGGTATCGCAGCTGCTTGTGCGCGCGGTGGCTCTGGTGGCGCTCCGACCGGTCGCCGGCGTAGTGCAGGGTGGCGCGACGGTCGCCTGGTTGTCGGGGTCACCGGGGTTCAGAAGTGGTGGCGAGTTGGTGTTTTAGGTTTTGGTGTTTGTCCATCTCTCGATATATATATACTCACGTTTATAACTCTCCCGAACCGAACAGGGTGTTCTGCTCGGCTTGGGGTGGGTTGCAATAGTTGGATTCGGGTCTGGCCCAATGGCTATTGGGTTTGCCTTGGGCTGGGCTCGGCCTGGCTGAGTATTATTGCTGCTTTAGCAAAAGGGGAGGGAAATTAGTCATGTGGGCCTCTAGGACTGGGCTCTGTTGTGGAAAAAGGGTGGTTTTAGCTATTACTATTATTTCTTATTCTTTTTCTTCACTTATTCTAATATATACCTATATATATATATATATATATATATATATATATATATATATATATATATATATATATATATATATATATATATATATATATATATATATATATATATATATATATATATATATATATATATATATACGTGTATACACATAATATATATTGATATTTATACACATACACACATATGTATAATCTATATTTTTATATATACGTACACATACACATATTTTTATAGTATATATTTATATACAAATACACCTTCAATTATATATATTTATATATACAAATACATACACTATTATGCAATATATATATGTATATAAAAATACATACACACATATATATACATACACATTCACACATATAATATATATATATACACATATACATATATATATATATAATTTGTATTTATATATAATTACCCATATTCAATATATATAATATACACATGCATATATATATATTTATAATAATAAATTATGAATATAGCTACAAATCAATATATGTATACCCTGGGGTTTATACATATTTATATATATAACTATACCACAATTTCTATACAGGCAATACTATATATTCAATAATGAACTAATATTATATATAATAATCTCAATAGTATTTATAATAAAACAATAATAATAATAATAGTAACAATAACGAATTACAATATCCCATAATCGGCACTACATCCACTCAAGAGTATGTCTACATGGGATCTTGTGTACACTGGATACCTACATGGGCTTTGGGCACAGTTCGGGTCCAGCCCCGACTGGTTTGGCACAACCGGTCTCCTAATATTTAATAACATAAAATAAATAACAATTTAATTATCTAGTGGTTAAGCCGTAACCTGGCCTGGTTCTCCTAGTTAGGACGTTACTATGGCTCGGCCTTTCCTACCAGGGCTAATACACCAATCAAAGCATGCCACTGCACTATCTGTGCCATGGTTCCTAGTCGTCTTGTACTCCAAATCTCAACCATGGCTAAAATTATCTACCGTAATAATTAACTAAATAATTATTTATAAAAATTCAAAAATCACCATAAAAATCAAAAAAATAAAATATCTCGAAATTTTTGGGAAGGGGAGCTACAATTCTCCGTGGTAAAATCACAGAGGGCCATTTTCCGTGTTTAAATGCAGGAGAATAGTCATTCTCTATGTTAAATGACGGAGAATGGCCATTTCTCGTGTTAAAATGCAGGAGAATAGTCATTCTTCGTGTTAAAATCACGAAGAATTGCCATTCTCCTTGTTAAATTGACGGAGAATTGTCATTCTCCATGTTAAAATGACGAAAAATGGTTATTCCCCGAGTTAAAATATAGGAGAATTGCCATTTTTTGTGTTAAAATCACGGATAATGGCCGTTTTCCGTGTTAAAATGCATGAGAATGGCCATTCTTCGTGATAAAATCACGAAGAATGGCCATTTCCCGTGTTAAAATCACGAAGAATAGCCTTTTTCCGTATAAAAATGTATGAGAGTGGTCATTCTCCGTGTTAAAATCACAAAAAATTGTCATTCTCCATTATTAAAATAACGGAGAATGACCATTCCTCCTGTTAAAATGCAGAAGAACGGTCATTCTCTGTGTTAAAATCATGGAGAATGGTCATTCTCCGTGTTAAAATTACGGAGAATGACTATTTCCCGTGTTAAAATGCAGGAGAACGGTCATTCTCTGTGTTAAAATCATGGGGAATGACCATTCTCCGTGTTAAAATGACGGAGAATAGTTGACATAAACCTAATTTTTTTATTTTTTTTGTAGAAAAAATTTGTCAGGAATAAAGATTCATGAGTTTTCTGTTCTTCTTTCAAAACGATGCTAACTCTTATGGAGAATGTCAAAGAAGGTGGCGGCCGTTTGCCCGAGCTAGTTATTGAGTATTTAAAGAATACCGGTTTCTATAATTTCATCGAGGTATTCTACAAAAAAAAAAAGTTGACAAACAAGAATTAGCCAAGGTTTCAGAAGGTCTTGAGAATTTGATAGGAACTTATTTGGAAGGCAAAGATGGTATCGGATACTTTGAATTGAGCACTACTGTTAAAATAGCGCCAAGAGTGGGCGATATGACAGCCATTTTCGGTCTACCGCTGAAGGATAAAAGTGAGGATAATGCTTATTACAGAAGATTGATTATAGGAAAACAACAGCAGACCACACGCCGGCATCGTTGAGCCTGTATAGAGATCACTTCACAAGATTGCTGACTAATTCCAAGGGCAAATACTCAGAAGTCACTAATACGGAAGTGAGACAGAAGTTCTTTGAATTGTTACAACTGCTTTGTGACGGAGATGAAGATGTTAATCCAGATGATTTGGACAAGCTAATAATCTTCCACTTGTGCCAAACAGCTTTCTTCACAAAGTCTGAAGATTCAAGTTTACCGTACAGGTTCTTGGCCTTGGTAGACATAGAAGTTATCAACAGTATCTGTTGGCGAAGGTTAATCTTAGCGTATGTCATGGAGAGCATCAAGAGGATTACGAGTAAAACTATTGGGGGGATTACTCCGATGCATACTCCAAAATAGAAGGTTGCACAATATATTTTCTTTATTGGTTTACGGAACATAGTACCTATGTGGAAAGGAAATCTGAACCAATACGTGAATACCCGAGATTTTACACATAGGATGGGTACGCAATCTCGGTCTTTCTCAAAATTCAATATCACATTAAATTGAGATCGAAAAAAAATTCAAAGATTTGGTTATAGCTATTGGGGAAGAGGAAGGACACCTAGAAGATGAGGTAGATATACAAGAAGAAGGTGCATATGAGGGAGAGGAACACAACCAAAAAGGTGGGGATGAGGATGATGAGCAAGAGAGACTCCAAAATGAAGCCCAACAACTTGAAATGAACACTGCGATGGAGGGGTTGATGCGTGAATTGGAGGAATTACGAAAAGAGAAATCTCAGATTATTACTAAGAATGAGAATCTCCATGAAAAGGTTCAAGAACTAGAGGCACAAGGAGCCCAACAATTTGAAATGAACAACGCGATGGAGGGGTCGGTACGAGAATTGGACTCATTGCGAAAAAAGAAATCTCAGATTATTATTGAGAATGAAAAACTTCATGAAAAGGTTAAAGAGCTAGAGGCACAAGGAGCCCAACAACATGCAATGAACGTTGTGATAGAGGGGTCGGTGCGGGAATTGGTCTCCTTGCGAAAAGAGAAATCTCAGATTATTGCTGAGAATGATAAGCTTCATGAAAAGGTTATAGAGCTAGAGGCACAAGATAAAATTTTCTCTTTTTTCAAAGTTTTGACTTGTAATTTCTCGTGTTAAAATCACGGAGAATGGCCATTCTCCTTGTTAAAATCACGGAGAATGGCCATTCCCTGTGTTAAAATGCAGGAGAATGGCCATTCTCTGTTGTAAAACCACGAAGAATAGTCATTCTTCGTGTTAAAATCATGGAGAATGACCATTCTCCATTGTAAAATCACGTAGAATGGTTATTCTCTGTGTTAGAATGCAGGAGAATGACCAACCTCCGTGTTAAAATCACGGATAATGATCTTTTTTTCTTCTTTCTTTTAAAGTATATATTGATTGATATCATACTTTTCATTGTTGTTTGTTTTATATTAGTGCAAACAACCGAGAAGCTCAAAAAAAACAAATAAAAAAGCTTAGGAATGAGAAAAGTAAACTTTAGAAACAAGTTGAATCGTTGCAGAATGAAGCCATTAAAAAGGATAAAAAGATTGATAATCTCGAAGCTATGGATGTAGCATTGCAGCTTGAGACTCACCCAGCTGCTGAACAACAAGCTTCTGAACCTGCTGCTCCAAAAAAAATATAATAAGAGCAAGGGGCAAAGTTGAAAAAATTATCACCGGCAGTAGCCGATGAAAAATACACTCCCACGGGAAAGAATACACTAGCAGAGGCTAATAAAAGGCGGAAGACAATTGTCCCTCCGAAATCGAAACCTCAAGCCAAAACCAGAGGACGAGGAAAAAATAAGCAAACGAAATCAGTAACGCCCCAGAACCAGAATACTGGAGAGCGGGGGCATACATAGCCAGCTACGTATAATGACAATCATACGATCAAGCCTGCAATAATCGAGCACTAAAACCACACCATACAATCGCTCCCGGCCAATCAGTGACTACGGCTTTCTACATTAGCTAACTAGGGTTATCACAAGCCTTAGTTACTAGCAATATGCAGTGAGATGTTCCTCCAGCCACAAGCCCTGCAGCTAATCCAGGTTATCCAGGCGACTTGGATTCATGAAGCAGTGCCTCGCTCTTTTCCATATATCAGTGAATCTAGACTTGTGCCCTACTCGTCGGCAGGCTGCAAGTCCATAATGGTGGCTGGGATAACGGGATCGCCTGTAACTGAGGAAATCTCTCATGACTACTGAATTATTCTAGTTATTAGCCTTAACCATTTACAGTAGACACCCCTGGTCGTGGTACCCAGGGATCCCTGTCCTAGACATAATGCAAACATTATCGGTTCAATTGTACAAACACAATCATCCACGGTGTCCAGGCCATTCAATCTTGTCATGTCATGTCATGTTCACTGTCAGGAGTGTGCCACGTCGGGCCACTATCATGTCATGTCAATTGTAAAAAGTGCACCACAACGGGTCACCATCGTGTCAGGGAACACACTTAAATTTATTATGGCACAAGCATACATTTAGTAATTAAATATTAGCATGGACAAGGGCTGTAGAGGACTCATGCAGCTCAGAAAAAATTTTCATGCGGCCAGCAAGTCACTTGGCCATATGCGGCCAAGCAATTTGCTAAGGCCACGTGGCCAAGCAAATAAATGTGCACGGCCAAGCATATAAATGCTTGCATGCGGCCAGCAACATTTGTTTATGCGGCTCGGCATCTAAATGCTTGTATGCGGCTAGCAATTAGCAATGGCCATATGCGGCCATAATTAATTCATGCGGCCAAGCAAATAAATAATGGCCATGCCAGCAAAAATTGCTAATGCCATGCATGCAAATAATGCTAATAATGCTAATGCACTAATGCATGCAAATAATGCTAACAGTGCTAATGCACTAATGCATATAAATAATGCTAACAATGCATGGCCACGTGTAGTACAAATAATGCACTAATGCATGCAAATAATGCTAACAATACATGGCCACGTGTAGTACAAATAATGCACTAATTAATTGGCCAACAAACGAGTTGGCCATATACGGCCAAGTAATTTTCATGCGGCCAACTACTGCTAATGGTCCATGCGGCCATGAATTGTTTTCTTATGCGGCCAAACAATGGCCAATGGCCTTATGCGGCCATGATGAATTTCATGCGGCCAGGTTAGCTTGCCAATGCAAGCAAAATGCTAATGCATTAAATACTAATGCCAAGTGAGGTTCCCATATGCGGCCAACTGATGTTCCCATATGCGGCCAGCAACTTTGGAATGGCCATATGCGGCCAAGTTAGCTACAAATGCAAGCAAAATGCTACTACCATAATTACTAATACATTAAATGCTAATGCATTAAATGCTAGGCTAATGCATTAAATGCTAGGCTTGCTAGTACATGCAAAAATATGCATACAGCTGATGCTTGCTAATGTATTAAAATAAGTATGCGGCTGATGCTTGCTAATGCATTAAAATATGCATACAAGTACATGCTTGCTAATGCATTAAAAATATACAAAGACCATACGGCTAATATTGTGTTGGCCATATGCGGCTGACTTTGTCTTTGCCATGCGGCTAACATTGTGTTGGCCATACACGCAACTGCTAAAAGCATGCAATTATTTAATGCCAATGCCTAAGGCCAAGCGATTAATTAATGGCCATGCAATAATTAATGCTCATGCGGCTCAGAGCTAAAAATACTCATGCGGCTCAGAGTACAAATAATGGCTCCCACAGAGAACATGTCCAGGGAAAATATTATGGCCTCCATGCTCCTCCAAACAATAATAGGAACCCAAATCCAGACTCTCGTAGGTTAAATTTGGACAAAATAGAATTTTCTACATCATAGAACCATCAAATAGCAAAAATATGCAGGTTTGATAGATCAAAACTCCTGAAAACCGAAAATACCACAAAGCTAGATTTACAAGAAATTAACCATGTAAATGAAAAATGCTAAGGACTAAAGTGGGTTAGAAACACATGAGGAAGACAATGGAACAATAAAAATGGACTTCCTCCATGAAGCAAGATGCACTTGCCTAAACCTTCCACTCTCAGGTTGGTGGAGAAGTAATGGAATGAAAGAAGAAAGTTAATGAGGAGAGAGAAATGTTTGGTAGGATATAAATGAAGAGGGTCGTGGTAGGTGGGATGGGTTCACTACAAAACCGAACCAAGCCAAACAAACCGAACCAAACCAAGAGAAATGCAATACAAGTCTAAATACGTACACGTATACCAAAATACGTAATACGAACAATGGTCATTACAACTCTACCCATCCTAAAAGAATTTTGACCTCAAAATTTAATCAAGAGGCTAGAGGTGCAAGGACAAGCTATACTAATCACAGGCAAGCTATACTAGTCAAGCAATTAAGTAATTATTTATGCATGCAAGGAACCGAAGGCATGAGGAATAAGAAAGATATTATACCTCACGAGTCAAACAGGTCGGGATATCACGATCGGATATCATCCTCACGCTCCCACGTTGACTCACCCAATGAGTGATGACCCCAAGCAACACGGACTAACTTGATAGTCTTATTCTTGAGTATCTTCTCTCTTTGGTCCAATATGTTTACGGGCCTCTCCTCATACGAAAGGTTGGTACCAACAACCAATTCTGAATGATCCAGGATATGACTTGGGTCTGGGATATACCGCCGTTGTTGGGATACATGGAACACGTCATGCACCTCAGTCAGCGACGGCGGAAGAGCGAGACGATAGGACACATCTCCTACTCGCTCCAAAATATCGAACGGCCCTATATACCTAGGACTAAGCTTTTCCCGTACGCTGAAATGAATGACGCCATGATTGGGCAAGATCCTCAGGAATACATGGTCATCGACAGAAAACTCAAGGGGACGCCGATAAGAATCGGCCCAATGGCGCTGACGCTATTATGCAACGCGAAGATGATCTCAGACTCTCCTGACCACCTCGACTGTCTGAGTGATCAACTCTGGACCAAGTATCTGTCTCTCTCCAACATCGTCCCATGCTAGTGGGGATCTGTACTTTCTACCATACAGTGCCTCGAACGGTGCCATCTGGATACTAGCTTGGAAACTATTGTTGTACGAGAACTCTACCAGGTGCAGGTGATCTTCCCACGAACCACCAAAGTCGAGTGTATAAGATATCAACATATCTTCAAGAATCTGGATCGTGCGTTTCGACTGACCATCTGTCTGCGGGTGATAAGCTGAGCTGAACTAGAAGTGAGTTCCCAAACTCTCTTGCAAGCTACGCCAAAAGTGCGACATAAATCTTGAATCTCGGTCCGAGGTGATACTGACTGGTACACCGTGGAATCTGACAATATGTCGGAGATACATCTCTGCTAGCTGAGCTGTCGACTGACCAACTCTGAACGGAAGAAAGTGAGCCACCTTCGTGAGCCTGTCAACTATAACCCAAATAGCATCTCTACTGGTCGGAGATCGAGGTAATCCAGTCACGAAATCCATGGTTATATGCTCCCACTTCCATTCTGGAATCGGCAAGGGCTGACGAAGTCTAGCTGGCCTCTGATGTTCAGCCTTGACTTGTTGGCAAACCAAACACCGAAAGATAAACAGAGCTATCACCCTCTTCATTCCATTCTACCAAAAGTGTTGGCGGATATCACGGTACATCTTCGTGCCACCGGAATGAATCGAATACTGAAAACTGTGAGCTTCCGCCATGACCTCATGTCTGATATCTCCACTGGGTACACAAAGACGCTTACCATGCCCAAGTGTACCATCTTCATGAATGCATAATTCTGGTCATCGTCCTGCTTCATATTTTGCTCTAAGCCGCTGAAGCTTAGAATCGGAGGACTGAGCTATCTTGATCCTCTCAACGATACTGGACTGAACTTGCATGCTGGCCATCAATGCCACATTGGTAGGAAGGACAACTTCTATACCCATCTTTTGAAGATCTGCTAGCAACTCTGGCTGCGCTGTCAGAAAATAAACTCCGGCTCTCCTGCTCAATGCATCTGCAACAACGTTGGCCTCCCCAGGATGATACTGCAGGTTAACATCATAATCCACAAGCAGCTCTAGCCATCTCTTCTTACGCATGTTAAGATCCTTCTGAGTGAACACATACTTTAGGCTCTCGTGGTCGGTGAAAATCTCCACCCTATCTTCATACAAGTAGTGTCTCCAAAGCTTGAGTGCAAATACTACTGCTGCCAGTTCCAAGTCATGGGTCGGGTAATTCCTCTCATGATCACGAAGTTATCGTGATGCATAAGCTATTACCTTCCCATGCTGCATCAAAATACATCCTAAACCTCCGTCTGAAGCATCACAGTACACTGAAAATCCTCCGGTCCTATCTGGAAGTGTGAGAATGGGTGCCGTCATCAATCCTTGCTTCAGCTTCTCAAAAGAATCCTGACATTCTGCTGTCCAAGCAAACTGCACCTCCTTGCGGGTCAACTGCGTCAATGGCGCTGAAATTCGAGCAAAGTTTGAAACAAATCTCTAGTAGTAGCCGGCCAATCCAAAAAAACTGTAAACTTCTGCAACTGTGCTGGGCACTGGCCATGTTTCGATAGCCACGATCTTCTGGGGATCCACTTCTACTCCCCCTCTGGTGATGATATAACCCAAGTATGAAATACGATCGAGCCAGAACTCGTATTTACTGAACTTGGCATACAATTGGTGCTCTCGAAGAATCTGGAGGACAATACTGAGATGCTGTTCATGCTCCGCTTCACTCTTGTTGTAGACCAGGATATCATCTATGAACATGATCACGAACTGACCCAAATAGGGCATGAAGATACGATTCATGAGGTCCATGAATACAGCCGACGCATTGGTCCCTCCAAAGGGCATAACAAGGAACTCCCAATGCCCATATCTAGATCTGAAGGCTGTCTTCGGGATGACCTGCTCTCTGACTCTAATCTAGTGGTATCCTGACCGCAAATCAATCTTCGAAAATACTGTCGCTCTTCTGAGTTGATCAAGCAAGTCATCTATCCTGGGGAGAGGATATCTGTTCTTGATTGTCACTGAGTTCAAGGTATGATAGTCAACACACAATCTGGATGTACCATCCTTCTTTTTCACAAGAAGCATCGGTGCTCCCCAAGGTGATCCACTAGCACGAATGAATCCCTTGGCTCTGAGTTCTTCAATCATCTTGTACAGTATCTCCAATTCTGATGGCGCCATCCTGTAAACTCTCTCTGACACTGGTGTTGTTCCGGGAATCAAGTCGATAGTGAACTCGATCTCCCGTTCTGGCAGCATTCCTGGAAGCTCTTTCGAGAAAACATCTGGAAATTCCTCGACTATCCGGAGTAACTGTACTGCCGCTACGGCCATCTGCAATACTGGAGGAGAAGGTTCAACTTTGCCTCGAGAAAAGGAAAACTCCGGCTCTCCTGGAATGCTAAAAATAACTCTGCCGATATGGCAGTCTATCCTAGCATATTGGTCCCTCAACCAATCCATCCCTAAGACCATATCATAATCGGCCATCGAAAATTCTATCAGCCTAGCAGGAAACTCTCTACCGCTAACCACGATTCGACACAAGAAAAACACTATATCTACTCCCACAAGACTATTACCAGTAAGTATATTGAGCCTTACTGATAATGACTCGGGCTCCAGTCCTACCCGTATCGCGAATCGTGCAGACATAAATGAATGGGATGCACCAGAATCAAATAACACTGAAGCCGGAAAAGTATTGACGAGAATAGTACCTGCCACTACCTCACCTGGCGCCACTCTTTCTTCTCCTATAGTTAAAGCCAACACTTAACCATGCCCTCTGGGTGCCGGTCCTCTCTACTGGAATCCTCTCTGCCTATTCTGAACTTGCGCCTGGGCATACTGCTGAGGCCTTTGCTGCTGAAAAGCTTGGGTCTGCGTCGGCAATGGCCTCGAGGATGGAAACTGCTGCTGGACTGGTAGTACGGCTGGTCCCCTAACGGATGAACTGGTCATGGCTGGTGACGAGTCAGTCCTGAACGGGCAGGACCCTACCTTGTGGTCCGACGCTCCACAAAGCAAACACAATCCTCGAGCCTTACGATATTCTGAAACATCATGTCCAGGCTTCCCACAATAAGAGCAGCCCATAGGGGAAGACTGCTTCTGCTTCTGCTGATGAGGATACGTCGGGGTTGAATGTTGAACCGACGTAACTGAAGCTGTCCTTCTCGGAGCTCCAATGGTCAAAGCCCTAGCTGTCGGGACTGGGGCTGACGACTGATTCATCTGGCCGTGAGATCACTTTTGACCTTCGGTCCTGTCTACAATCTTGTGGGAGGTATACTCATGTCTCCTAGATGCCCACAATACCTCATCAAAAGGCTGATGCTCAAACTGCTCCACCGCCAGCAAAATCTCTAGGTGGAGTCCCTGCTGAAACTGCTGGGCTCTATCGAACTCAGTCGCCACCAAGGTGGAAGCAAACCGACTAAGCCTGGAAAACTCGGCCGTATACCCATCGACCGTCTTGCCCATCTGCTTCAAATTGGTGAACTTGGTCTGTAGATCGTACCGAGCTACAACATCGAAGTACTTGGTCCAGAATCTCTCACGGAATACTATCTAAGCAATAGGCGCCACTAGTCCAACGGCCTGCGCCGCCCACCAGCTGTGGGCTAGATCCAATAACTGCAGGAAAACCACGGCCACCTTCTCATCTTCTGGGGTCTTCGCTGCCTCCAATATCACCTCTGTGTCCTGAAGCCACGCGTCAGCAGCGATAGCATCTTCGCTACTATCGAAGAATGAAGGGTTCAGGCGCTTAAAACTGTTCGCTGCATTGTTCCCATGATGTCCACCTCTGTCCAGAGCATCTGCCACTGCCTGATGCAAGGCATCTTCTCGACGATATTGCGATGCAAGCAACTCCCTGATAAGTCCAACCAAGGCTCCATCATCCTATCTTGCGGGCTGGACTGGCTGCACCGGAGGTTCTGGATCTCCGGAAGACATGACCCGGAAGACTGCTCCTGAGTACTGGGCCTGATCTTCTTGTTGCTGCTGGTCCACGGGAGGTGCTTCGCCTTGCTGATCGGCAGGTCCAGGAACAATACCGCTGAAGAAGACGACATAGGGAACCATAAGGAAGGACCAAGACAGATCAACGATACAAGCATATGATCAGGTCGAGAATCTCAGGGATTAGAAGATACGGGCAGAGATCAAGGGCGAGTGCCGATTGAGATATCTATTCGGTAAACCCTCACATATCTTGATTTACAAGACCTGCATGGGCCACCACTTAAACCATGTAACACCCCAGAACCAGAATACTGAAGAGCAGGGGCATACATAGCCAGCTACGTATAATGAAATGGATTTCACTTCACTATACGATCACGACTGTCTAGATATATGAGGGTTTAACTACAATCCATCAGTCTCCTATGGTCAATAACAAGTCTAATTGTCTCAATCTCAAACAAGCAGGTAAAGTTAAAAGATGTAAGATTATTAAATATACAATAGTAAGGCATCACAAACATTACATATTCAGCTGATCATGAAGCTAGTCGTTACAAAATATGATGACTAGCAAGAGTTTAGTCATACATGATCAACCCTAGGATCTGTCAATCATGCTACAGCCCGTAGGCAGACAGTAATAAGGTATACAATACGAGCTAACAGGTGCTCGCCGGCTAAATACCTCAAAATAAAAATTTAATAATAGAGTGGGAGAGCCAAAAATAAATCCAATCGTTGCCCTGGTTACGTCTGGTGGTCACCATCGGGCTGAAAAGTCGGTAGATCCTTTGGAGCTGCTCCAAAATCTGGCCATACAAAACCAGCTGGATCAGATCCCAGAAAGAGCAAGTGCCACAAAGGAGGCTTCACTTAAGAACTAAAACCAGCCCATCAGAAAATAAATATTAAAACAGTTACAAACGAGCTTGATAATAAAGAATAATAACAGTCATAATAGAGTACGAGGGAACCATTCAAGTAGCCAGGTCACAACCCTTACACCAAACAAGACTGGGTTGTAACCCTTCACCTGAATAGAACTCCGTCTCCAAATTATGTTGGTAAGGTAAAACATAACAAGCATGACGTGGGGTGTAATAAGACAATAAACGAAGAGAGGACTCAGAACTGCTCCGGGAGCCAGGTAACAATCCTTAAACCAAACAAGGACCGGGGTTGTAACCCTTCACCTGAACAAAACTTAGCCTCTGATCTTTATTTTTAAAAGTGACAATCATGCGATCAAGCCTGCAATAATCGAGCACTGAAACCACACCATACAATCGCTCCCGGCTAATCAATGACTACGGCTTTCTACATTAGCTAACTAGGGTTATCACAAGCCTTAGTTACTAGCAACATGCAGTGAGATGTTCCTCCAGCCACAAGTCCTGTAGCTAATCCAGGTTATCCAGGCGACTTGGGTTCATGAAGCAGTGCCTCACTTTTTTCCATATATTAGTGAATCTAGACTTGTGCCCTACTCGTCGGCAGGCTGCAAGTCCACAATGGTGGCCGGGATAACGGGATCGCCTGTAACTGGAAAAATCTTTCATGACTACTGAATTATTCTAGTTATTTGACTTAGCCATTTACAGTAGGCACCCCAGGCCGTGGTACTCAGGGATCCCTGTCCTAGACATGATGCAAATATTACCGGTTCAATTGTACAAATACAATCATCCATGATGTCCAGGCCATTCAATCTTGTCATGTCATGTCATGTTCACTGTCTGGAGTACGCCACGTCGGGCCACTATCATGTCATGTCAATTGTCAAAAGTGTACCACAACGGATTACCATCTTGTCAGGGAACACATTTAAATTTATTATAGCACAAGCATACATTTAGTAATTAAATATTAGCAGGGGCAAGGGCTGTGGGGGACTTATGCGGCTCAGGAAAAATTTTCATGCGGCCAGCAAGTCACTTGGCCATATGCGGCCAAGCAATTTGCTAAGGCCACGTGGCCAAGCAAATAAATGTGCACGGCCAAGCATATAAATGCTTGTATGCGGCCAGCAACATTTGCTTATGCGGCTCGGCATATAAATGCTTGCATGCGGCTAGCAATTAGCAGTGGCCATATGCGGCCATAATTAATTCATGCGGCCATACAAATAAATAATGGCCATGCCAGCAAAAATTGCTAATGCCATGCATGCAAATAATGCTAATAATGCTAATGCACTAATGCATACAAATAATGCTAACAGTGCTAATGTACTAATTCATGTAAATAATGCTAACAATGCATGGCCACGTGTAGTGCAAATAATGCACTAATGCATGCAAATAATGCTAACAATGCATGGCCACGTGTAGTGTAAATAATACACTAATTAATTGGCCAACAAATGAGTTGGCCATATGCGGCCAAGTAATTCCCATGCGGCCAACTACTGCTAATGGTCCATGCGGCCATGAATTGTTTTCTTATGCGGCCAAACAATTGCCAATGGCCTTGTACGGCCATGATGAATTTTATGCGGCCAGATTAGCTTGCCAATGCAAGCAAAATGCTAATGCATTAAATACTAATGCCAATTGAGATTTCCATATGCGGCCAACTGATATTCCCATATGCGGCCAGCAACTTTGGAATGGCCATATGCGGCCAAGTTAGCTGCAAATGTAAGCAAAATGCTACTGCCTAAAGTACTAATGCATTAAATGCTAGGCTAATGCATTAAATGCTAGGCTAATGCATTAAATGCTAGACTTGCTAGTACATGCAAAAATATGCATGCGGCTGATGCTTGCTAATGCATTAAAATACGTATACGGCTGATGCTTGCTAATGCATTAAAATATGCATGCAAGGACATGCTTGCTAATGCATTAAAAATATGCAAAGGCCATGCGGCTAATACTGTGTTGGCCATATGCGGCTGACTTTGTCTTGGCCATACGGCTAACATTGTGTTGGCCATACAAGCAACTGCTAAAAGCATACAATTATTTAATGCCAATGCCTAAGGCCAAGCAATTAATTAATGGCCATGCAATAATTAATGCTCATGCGGCTCAGAGCTAAAAATGCTCATGCGGCTCAGAGTGCAAATAATGGCTCCCACGGAGAACATATCCAGAAAAAATATCATGGCCTTCATACTCCTCCAAACAACAATAGGAACCCAAATCCAGACTCCCATTGGTCAAATTTGGACAAAATGGAATTCTCTACATCATGGAACCATCAAATAGCAAAAATATACAGGTTTGATAGATCAAAACTCCTAAAAAACGAAAATACCACAAAGCTAGATTTACAAGAAATTAACCATGGAAATAAAAAAGGCTAAGTACTAAAGTGGGTTAGAAACACATGAGGAAGACAATGGAACAATAAAAATGGACTTCCTCCATGAAGCAAGATGTACTTGCCTAACCTTCCACTCTCAGGTTGGTGGAGAAGTAATGGAAGGGAAGAAGAAAGTTAATGAGGAGAGAGAAATGTTTGGTAGGATGTAAATGAAGAGGGTGGTGGTAGGTGGGGTGGGTTCACTACAAAACCGAACCAAGCCAAACAAACCGAATCGAACCAAGAGACATGCAATACGAGTCTAAATACATACACGTATACCAAAATACGTAATACGAACAATGGTCATTACAAAATTGAAGGAATATGCTGAACTCGGACAAGACGCCGAAACGGCTGAACTAGTGAGAAATTGAATAATACTAAGGGATTGTGATGACCTCAAACTTTGGGAGGATGCGAATGAAGAGCTGAAGAAGCTTTACAGGGCATCATATTCCCAAGAAAGATGGCTCCAACGTATGTATTCTGAACTCGACCAATCTTCGTCCAATTAATAACGGAGAATGGCCATTCTCCGTGACAGTTGGACAGCGAATGATTATTCTCTGTGTCAGTTGGTCGATGAATGACTTTTTTTCTTTTACTTTCTAGTCTTTTTTATAATTATATCCTGAGAATCTCTATGAAGTTAATCTAAACTAAATTTATGTGCAGTGATACGGTAACATGAATATCCCGAAAGAGGAAGAAAAGGGAGTTGCCGTTATCCTATCAGCAAAAGACATACAAGACATACTCAACAATGAAGATCACATGGAGGCTGGCATACTCAACCTAATAATAAAAAAGATGAACACAATTCAAGGCTTGGCAAGAACGTACATCCAGTCAAGTTCACATGGCGTGCAATATAAGTGGTCTGCATTCATGTTGTCCAACACAATCGTAAGAATCAAAACTAAAAAATCAATATTCTTGTGTACACCGATAAAAAATGACGTAAAAACTTACTCATGATATTGTATTTTTTTTTTGGGAAACAGACCACCGTGGAGCTTGTCATTCAACCGAAAGCAACATCCGGCACCTATGAAAATTTTAAACAAGATGTAGAAGACTTCATCATGGGTTTAGAGGACGACATAGAGTGGCTATTCATTCCACTATTTAATACAATCTCCAAACACTATATGTTGCTCACATTCAACTTCAGCTCCTATGATTCATTCAACTTCAGGTCCTACGATTGGACACACTACAACTCCTTAATGCAAAACACATACAAAAAGAGCAAGGAGGATGCATAATTAATAAAAAAAGACCTTAGAGCCTATCGTCAGGAGGAAAGTTTTGATGATGAGGGAAAAAAAGTCCGATGATGATGGAGTATGAGATCACAGAGCTAAAATGTTCTCTACGATGCCCACAACGACTAGGACCCAACTGCCTCTTGTACACAGCATTTTATATGAAGTGCTTGGTGAATAATTCCTTCGAAATCCCGTAAGAAAAAGATGATGTCATTCACCAGAAGATTACAAAGACGAGGTTGAGATGGGCTAAGAAGTTGCTTTCAAGTGAACATGTAATACCATATGTACCAACATAGCAATGGCATTATAAACAATAATGTAAATATAATTCAAAAATGATATATATAAAATAGTTTAGAGCAAATTTATCTTTATTTTTTATCCAAGAATGGCTATTCCCCGTGTAAATCTCACAGAGAATGGCCATTCCCCATCTTAAAATGTAAGAGAATGGTCATTCGCCGTCCTAAAATCACGACGAATGATCATTCCCCGTCATAAAATATAGGAGAATGGCCATTCATCGTCATAAAATGCAAGAGAATGGCCATTTCTTGTCTCAAAAAATCACGGAGAATTGCCATTTTCTGTGTTAAAATACAGGAAATGACCATTCTCCGTGTTAAAATGCAGGAGAATGGCTATTCCCCATGTAATGCTCACGGCGAATGATCATTCGCCGTGTTAAAGTGCCAAAGAATGTCCAGTCTCCGGGTTAGAATGCCGAAAAATGGCCATTCTCCGTGTAAATCTCACGGAGAATAGCCTTTATGCAGTCAAAAAATATAAAACAGTAGATATATGGACTTTAAAATAACACCATTGATATCCAAAAATGTATTCAAAAAATAATTATATAAAAGTAAGAATATATGTATATGTATTAACGAGGGGGGCGCTGTCCCCTCGACCCTCGTAGCAGCACGTGGAGGGAGATGACAAGTGGTGCGATTGTGATTACATAATTCAAAGTAATTTTGACACCTCAGCTTCCTCTTATCTTTTCCCTTGTTCTCATATTTGCTCTTATAACGGTCCACCTTTGGTCGGCCCCCTGTCCCGTTTCGGAACAGGGGGTAGAACCAAATCAGTGGGATTATTTTCAAATTGTTTTTTACAATCTGGAACTGGACGAATTGCACATGAATATAGCTTCTTGTAGAAATCTGATGTCCAATACTGCTCCATAAAATCGTAAACGGATTTCTCCGAACCAAATCTGATGTATTGGATTGCATTGTTGCAAGGGAATCCCTTTATCTTCCATTTACGACAACTACAGTGCCAAACAAGAAGATTCACCAGGTGGGAGGAAGTATCTGTCATCACCTCAAACTCAAAATCACCAGACCGATATACCTTATAAGACATACCATCATCTGTAAGCTGCTTCAGCATATTCTTGCCGTATGGAATCAATTTTCTATTGAAATCAATTGTTTATGCCACATTTAGATTTTTATTGGATTTGTTTCCCACAGTGCAAGCATTTAACAAGAATTGTAAGCGAGTTTATTCTTTCTTTATCTCGTTCATTATAAACTCTGTTAAAGCAGTGCCAAAAAATTTGTCCCATCCAATTATGATTCATTCATTCTCCGTAGCATAGTTCTTACTGAGGTTACCACCCCTGAGGTTGACGACGCAGATTGAGGTCCTTGTGCCCCCCTAAGGTTGCATTGTGGATTGGGTTGAGGTCCTTGTACTCCTGAGGTTGCAGTGCGGGTTGAGATTGTTGATCTTGCAGTTGCTGTGACAGTTGTTCATTTTTTATGCCAGAAAAAAGAAGCTACTTTATGAAATGTAATACCAATTGTTGTAAGTAATTAGAAAGGAGAGAATAATTTTTTTGTGATAAATTTGGATGAATTGAGTCATATTTATAAATTAAAAAAATCGGGTGTAAGATGGCCACCAATATCCTTAGAATATAGTTGTTATTAGGAAAATTTTGATCACTTTAGCAAAATAATTAAAATATCTCTTATTAACCTTCAAAATGGCTAGAATTTGAAAATATTTTGGTAAAAATAACCTTCGTCTAATTAATATATGGACGTTAGGATGAAATTTTTTTTTACCAAAGTATCTTTTCCAACGTTTATATAACCGATAATATGGGATGTTTTTGTAAAATAATCACCAAAACAATTAAATGACAAACTGTAGTGGGCCGGAGGAATTTCTTGGTCTACCCGAACCTGGGACCGGGTGGCCGACTTGGCCGGGCCGGGCCGGACCAAACATTGCCGGATCGACTGAAGAAGTATTTGATTCGACCGAGTTTTGGTCAATCGGGTCTGCCGGGCCGGACCTTCAGGCTGGCCTAGTGAACTCAGTTCGAACTCATGGTTCTAGTGGGCCAGACCAGATTGATCCGTTGTCCGATCCGAGCCGACCCAGTCCAGATTCGATTGTGTTGGAACTCGGGCCAATAAACACCTTACTCTGGACAATAAGAATACCTCCTGTATAGAAGCCATGACTGAAACCACAACTCGGGCCATACTCCCCCTCAAAGTATAGTATTCATGATACCACTAACACAACAGAAATGACACAAGTTAACAAACCATGTAAACAAAATCGACTCCTAACAATATTCATTCGGGAGGTTATCAAGAAGAAGTATAAAATTCTGACTGGATGACAAAAGATCATTAGATCGAACTATGAAAACTTATTATTACTTTCATTTATTTAATGAAAGTTAAAAGACAGTGAACCTAATAGACATGTAATACACACATGTAATACACCATATATAAAGTCCCGTAAAAAAGGAAAAAAAAAAAAAAAAGAAAAAAAAGCCTGCAATATCTACTCAGGTGACTCTATGTTCCGTGACATGACCTCCGTCTTAATTTCATTGCAAATGTTATGTGCCTCTCTCTCTATATATATATCTATGTATATTTCCTTGTTATTCGCTACATGATCATTGCTTAGTGAGAGCCCCATTGTCAGTCTCCACCACAACCACCACCACCACCACCACCGCATACGCCACAGCCCCCTCTGTTGGGTTTTTAGCCTTTGGTTTTTGGTTTTTAGTCCCACATCGGCTAGAAAGGAATGTGTATCTCCATATATATGAGTCTTTACTCTTTATGGAGATGCACATGTAGTGCACATGGGTGTGTGCCATGTGGGATTAATTATTAATGGTATAAAGGCTTAATCAACAATTAAGAAGCTGTAAGCTTTTTGCTCTTGGAAATTTATTTCCATGGAGCTAAGCTCCGTAGGAGCTTAGCGACTCGGACTCGGACTCGGACTCGGGCTCGGGCTCGGGCTCGGGCTCATGAGGCATAATGTGGCATTTTGTTGGCGCACTGCGCGAGCCACTTGCGCGACCACGTTGTGCGGCCCGTTACGCGAGCCCAGTTACGCAGCCCAGTACGCAGCCAGTACGCGCAGTGTGCGCAGCGTACGCAGCGTACGTAGAGTGCGCAGTGTGCGCAGCGTACGCAGTGTGCGTAGAGTGCGTATGTGCGTATGGCTGGCTGCATATTAGAGCGAGAACGGTTGCAGCAGTTGCTGCATGTTCAGGAGTGGTTCTGCCACTACCCTGAAGTGCAGGCAACTGCTTGGCAACCGCCCCGTGGGCTATATATGCAGGTTCTCTCCTCTCTCTCAGTATGTAGAAGAAATCAGAAGTAATCAGAATTCCAGAGAGAAAACTCTAAGTGTTCTTTAACACAACAGAGTAGTGCGCGTGTTGTTTAACACAAACACTAGTACTTTTTAGTACGCGTGAGTTCTGTCACTTCAAACAGAGAGAGAAGAGTACCATTGCCAGAGGAGTTCGCCGTCTTCCGAGGAGTCAGAAGAGCAGGAGTGTTCCAAGGTTTTCCGTCAACCTTGCTGGTTCCTGGAAGCTGTTCGCAGAGGGCGAATAAAGCTTTGAGCAACGGTGATAATTCACCCTAGCAATTCCATCTCTCGCCTGTCATTCTTCTGTTGCCTTTAGCAGTTCTGTCAGTATCTTCTTTTTAGAAGGCACTACTGTCAGTTTGCTACGATCACGAAAATCTCTTTAGATTATTCGTGAATTACGATATTTTTTTAGATCTCGTAATTTGCAGAATCATTCTAGATCTCTGTCGCAAAACCTTCTTTAAGGAATTGCATTTGAAACGTTGTCTTTACAACTGTTTCAATTTCTGTATTTTCTATCGAAAAGCGTGCCCCGGTATTCCCGACAATAACAATCTCAAAGCTTTATTGCTACGATAGAAAATATTAATGCTTCACTCCTAAACACTGACTTCTGTAAGTTAGAGAAGTTTGATGGAGAGCATTATCAAGTCTGGAAGAGGAAGGTTTATCTCACTCTTCAACTCAGAGATGTGGATCACGTATTGCTTGAAGAGGAACCTACTGTTCCAGATACTGGGTCTGCTGCCGCAATCACTGCGGCTACTAAACTTCAGGCCAAGTGGAGAAGGGAGAATAGCATTTGCAGGTTGCTTATCCTGAATGCTATGGAGGATTCCCTAGCAGAATCATATTCTAAGAAGGATATCGCTAGAGACATATGGGAGTCTCTAGAAAAACTGTACGAAGAAGACAAGAACAGGAGCAAAATATTTGTGGTTGAAAAATATCACAAATGGCTCTTTGAGGACGAGAAGTCCATGCTGCCGCAGGTCAAAGAATTTCTGAAGCTGCGACAGAAGTTGGAAGACGAGGCGATGCCCCTCCCCGACAAGTTTGTTGTTGGAGGAATTGTCTCAAAGCTCCCCGCTGGGTGGAGTAAGTTCTATGCAAACATGCATAGGAAGAAGCTGGAGATCACCCTTGAAGATCTCCTGCAGGAAATTTATGTTGAAGACCAGATGAGGGCTCAACATAAGGTTGACATGCTTTCCAAGCAATTGGCTAACGCTAATCTGGTTCAGACCAAGGAACCAAAGGGAAAGGGAAAGCGTGCAGATTTCCAGAAGAAGAAGAAGAACCCTAACAACTTGAATGTTAAGGGAACTTCTTTCAAGTCAAAGAAATCTAAGGCAAAGATGCCTTATTTCAAGTGTGGCCAGTTGGGCCATTTCAAAAGTGAATGCACAGCACCGGCCAAGAAATCAGAGCAAGGTGAGCCTAGCAAAGTCTCAATGATTACTGATGTAATTGCTATGATTGGACAGGTTGATGCTGTAGGATCTGATTCAGACTGGTGGGTAGATACTGGAGCCACCTGCCATGTCTGCTCCAGTAAGGAGTGGTTCACCACCTACACACCCACTTCTGAAGCGGTTGTGATGGCGAACCAAGCACAAGCTGAAGTTCTAGGGATCGGGACGGTTATTCTGAAGCTGACTTCTGGCAAGTCTCTAACGCTTCAAGGCGTGAAGCACGTACCTGCTATCGCCAAGAACCTGATCTCGGGAGGTTTACTCTGTAATACAGGCCTCAGGATGGACATCAATGCTGGCCAGATGGTGATGTCTATCAAGGGAACATATTTCGGGAAAGCTTTTTATACCGAATGAATGTTCAAGATTCAGCTTGTAAATCAGTTCAATGTAATTAATGTAATTAATGAAATCTCTCCTTCTGCTTATACTCTTGAGTTGTGGCATAATAGGCTAGAACATGTTTATTGTAAACGAATAAACAGAATGTCTAGTCTAGGACTTATCTCCAAGTGTGGGGGTAAGGTAGAGAAATGTGAAGTTTGTGCTCAAACAAAGATCACAAGAAAACCCTTTCCTCGGGTTAATCGAAGTACAGATCTTCTGGAGTTGGTACACTCAGATATCTGTGACTTCAAACAGTTCTCTACAAAGGCCGGAATGAAGTATTTCATAACCTTCATCGACGACTTCTCAAAGTATGCGTTCGTCTACTTGCTGAAGGCTAAAGACGAAGCATTCGAGAAGTTTAAGGAGTTCAGAGCCGAAGCTGAGCGGCAGACTGGACAACAACTCAAAAGGATAAGAAGTGATCAAGGTGGAGAGTACAGGTCTCATGTATTCGCATCGTTCTGTAAGGAACATGGAATTGTCAATGAGACTACGGCTCCGTATTCTCCTCAATCAAACGGAGTAGCTGAGAGGAAGAACAGGACGTTGACAGAAATGATAAATTCAATGTTGTTGACTGCTGGTCTTCCTAAGTACTACTGGGGAGAAGCTGCATTGACGGCCACTTTTATTCTAAATAGGGTGCCTCATGCAACTTCTGACATTACTCCTCATGAACTCTGGTTCAAGGTCAGACCAAACTTGAATGTCATTCGAGTGTGGGGGTGTCTGGCATATGTCAAGCTTCCAGATCTAAAGATTCAGAAGCTTGGGACAAGGACTACAAAGACGATCTTCTTGGGGTATGCCGAGAAGAGTGATGCTCGGAGATTTCTTGATATTGAGTCAAATCATATCATTGAATCTCGCGATGCAGAATATTTTGAAGACAAGTTTGCAAGGCATAAGAATATTGTTCTTCCGGATGTTCCGGAGAATAATGAGGGTGCACAAGAGACTGAAGTCTTTAATGAAGATGTGGTCCAAGAAGATGTTGTTGTTGATACAACGATTGAACCAGAACAAGCTGAGCCGTCAGCTAAGCGTGTGAGGAGGCCGAAGGACTTCGGAAGTGACTTTGTCACCTATCATGTGGAAGCAGATCCACTTACCTATGATGAGGCGATAAAGACCAGAGATGCGGTTTTCTGGAAGGAGGCGATTGACAATGAGATTGATTCCATCACCTCAAATAACACTTGGGTGTTGGTTGATCTTCCTGAAGGAGCGAAACCCATCGGATACAAATGGATCTTCAAGAAGAAGATGAAAGCAGACGAAACTATTGACAAGTTCAAGGCTAGGTTGGTAGCCAAGGGGTTTTCTCAGAAGCAGGAGATTGACTACTTTGACACATATGCTCCAGTAGCCCGGATGACCACCATCAGAATGTTGATTGCTCTCGCAGCAATAAATAAGATGGTGATACATCAGATGGATGTGAATACGGCTTTCCTAAATGGCGAGCTGACCGAAGAGATTTACATACAACAGCCAGAGGGATTTGTCATCAGAGGTCTTGAAGACAAAGTCTGCAAGTTGGTGAAATCCTTGTACGGTCTTAAACAGGCTCCCAAGATGTGGCATGAGAAATTTGACAAAGTTATAAGGTCAAATGGCTACATGGTCAGCGATACGGACAAGTGTGTTTACACGAAGTTCGCTGATGAAAGAGGTGTGATCGTTTGTCTGTACGTGGACGACATGCTTATCCTAGGTACGGATATTAGATGTGTCACGGAGACAAAGAAATTCATCTCAAGCAAGTTCAGTATGAAGGACTTGGGGGAAGCTGATGTGATCTTAGGGATCAAGATCATCCGGACAGACACTGGACTAGCGCTGTCACAGTCTCATTATATTGAGAAAATGATCACTCGTTATGGGTATCGGGATCTTCCAGGGATCGATACGCCGTACAGGTGTGATCTGAAGCTGAAGCCTAATTCAGGGGAAAGCGTCAGGCAGCTGGAGTATGCAAGCGTAATCGGGAGTTTGATGTATGCTACTACTGCCACAAGGCCTGACATAGCTTTCGCCGTGGGAATGCTGAGTCGTTTTACGAGCAATCCAGGTGTTGAACACTGGAAAGCTATGGAACGGGTTATGAGATATCTCAAGAAGACTCAGCCATATGCACTGTACTACAGCGAAGATCCGCAGGTAGTGGAAGGCTTCAGTGATGCCAGTTGGTGCTCAGAGGTGGAGAGCGAGAGGTCCACAGGTGGATACATTTTCACAATGGGTGGAGCTGCTATATCGTGGAAGTCGAAGAAGCAGACTATGCTCTCGCGGTCATCCATGGAATCTGAGTTCTTTGTACTTGATACCGCAGCCGAGGAAGCAGAATGGCTTCGGGAGCTCATGTATGATCTTCCAGTGGTTGGGGCACAAATACCGGCAATACCGATATACTGCGACAACCAGGCGACTGCGACGGTGGCATCAAATGACCTTTTCAACGGGAAGAAGAGGACTGTGCGGTTAAAGCACAGGGCAGTACACGATCTTATCAAGAGAGGTGTTATTGCAGTAATTGATGTTCGGAGTCAGAAGAACCTGGCGGATCCGTTCACCAAGGGCCTCAAGCGCCAGCTGGTCGAGGACACAGCTTGTAAAATGGGCTTGAAGGCATTCTGATATTGTATTATTGTATTCCTACCATAAAGTTTTATGCTATTAGTTCAAAGATTTATCTACTAGGCATCTAGCTTTTGGTTCAAGGGAGGACCACTAATCGGAAGAATATCAGGAACGGTGGGTACATGTTCTATTGGATATGTAGAGGTTACGGACCTATAACCACTGTTGTCTACTGTTGTTTTCTGCGAAAAACAGGTCCTGTGGAAGGTTGGCTTAAATGCCTTAATGAGTTCTCAGGCATTTGGAATGTCTGGTATGCTTTACAGGAAGCATGGTAGCACAGCACTACAAGGAGTGTGACTCCATGCTATGTGTGGCGGTGACTCCACCATGAGGTTCTCGAAGGAGGTAAAGCCTCGGCTATGTTAGCCAAGTCACAGCGGCATAGCACCGCAAATAGGCAGTTGGCCTAATGCTGTATATTGAATTAAAGAGGGATGTAGTCAGCACTACAAAGAGGAGGTGTTCCTCATGTTACGGGTGGCACGACACCACAATGAGGTAAACCCGGCTAGGGATAAGCCTCGGCCTTGCAAGCCATGTCGTAGCGGCGTAACACCGCACAGAAGCGTAAGGCTTCATGCTGGGTAGTTTGGCACTACAAAGGGGCTAGACCTCATGCTACGGGTAGTATGACACTACGATGAGGTTCCCGGTGATTCGGGGTAAGGTCATCGGCTTAAGGCCATGTCATAGCGGCGTAGCACCGCAAAGGAAGCGTTGGACGCTTCATGCCATGTCTCTTTAATAAAGAACTCACCTATAGTGTATGGACAAAGAGATATCAGGCCGTCTCTTGAGGGTAAACTTGTAGACGCCCAATATTATACACTGAAACCAGGCTGGCACACGGCCTTAAATGTGCAGCCAGAAGCACATGTAACTACATTATGTGAGTGAAAAAAATTTCAGCTATGATGCAGAATTCAAGGCTTAGTCCATTCTTGTATTATAGTTTGATTTTTGACTCACGTAGGAAGATTCAAGTCTTAAGTGGCATCTATCCTAAAAGCATAATGGACAGTTACTGTGGGGAACACTCGTACTCATATATATAGAAATATGTGGGGGATTGTTGGGTTTTTAGCCTTTGGTTTTTGGTTTGTAGTCCCACATCGGCTAGAAAGGAATGTGTATCTCCATATATATGAGTCTTTACTCTTTATGGAGATGCACATGTAGTGCACATGGGTGTGTGCCATGTGGGATTAATTATTAATGGTATAAAGGCTTAATCAACAATTAAGAAGCTGTAAGCTTTTTGCTCTTGGAAATTTATTTCCATGGAGCTAAGCTCCGTAGGAGCTAAGCTCCGTAGGAGCTTAGCGACTCGGACTCGGACTCGGACTCGGGCTCGGGCTCGGACTCGGGCTCAAGGGCTCATGAGGCGTAATGTGGCGTTTTGTTGGCGCACTTTGCACTTAGCACATCAGCATCGTCGCTAGGCGCATAGTGCGCTTAAGTTGCGTTCGTTGCGCGAGCCACTTGCG
>JANAVB010038620.1:3031583-3106583 GCA_029216955.1 Iris pallida | reverse complement strand
AAGCTCATTTGAAATGGTAGGGGTTCAATGTGAACCTATGGAACTTTCAGTAGAATTTTAATGAGCCATCTATAAGTAGTAGCGAAGTAGTTTCAGTGCTTCGATCTCACATGTATTATTTTATTTTCCTTTCTTTTTTTTTTCATTTTGTTCTTACACAATTTCCATTCATGAGTACTTGGATGTAGAATAAAGAAAAGCATGAAACCATTGTGAACCCTCTAATTTATGCAAAATCATGTGGCTTTCCGTTCAAACCAAATAGATTTTGAGAACATCGAACTGAACCCAACATGTTTCAAACCGACCGAATCGAACCAATATTTTACACAAACCGAACCGAACCATATTCAATTTCAGTTCAGTTCACTTAGGTTATTTTGGTTGGATTGGACTTTTCTTGATGGATTGGACTTTTGGAAAATTAAATACATTAAAAAATTATTATCTTCCTTCCTAATTTGGCAAATAAAATCATAAAATCCCAAAATAAAAAATATATAAAAATATATTATAGAAGAGTTCGTGGCTGGTTTAGCTAAAATTGGATTAAAATTATAAGGAATAAAAAAAGGATAAATGACAAAAAACCCTCCCTAGATTGGTCATTTTTGCAAAAAAAAAAAAGATTTCATGCTCTTAAATTTTCCACTAGTTATTTTTTGTTGCAAAAAAACCCCCAAATGACAATTTTATCCCTCCCTTCCCCCTCCTTCCTCGGCCGTTGGTGGAGGGGCTGGGTGGCCGGCGATGCCACGGGGAGGACCGCAGGGCCGAGGCGAGGGCGGGGGAGGGCCGCGGGGGGCCGGCGAGTGTGGGGGCTAGGACGGGGCTCGCGGGGGACGGACGGGGCTGGGGGCTCACCGCCGGGGGGGGGGGCTCACCGCCGGGGATAGGGCGGGGGGGACGGGGGGAGGGCGGGGGGGTCGGGCGGGGGAGGGTAGGGGGGTTAGGTCGGGGGGGGGGGGGGGGGGGGGGGGGGGGGGGGAGGCTCGCGGGGGACGGACGGGGCTGGGGGCTCGCCGCCGTGGAGAGGCCGGCAGGAGGAGGGCAGGGGGGTCGGGCGGAGGGTGGGCAGGGGGGCAGGGCCGGCGGGGGGAGGGCAGGGGGTCAGGCGGGACTGGGGGGTCGTCGTCGCCACCGCGGGGAGAGGGAGGCAGGGACATTTTCGGGATACAAATTTTAATTTTGGCTGGAGGGGCTTTATTGAGCGGATTTGTAATCTAAGGAGAGGCGAATTGCTAAAAATGACTAATAGGTCTTAATTTGCAAAAGTTGAATATATAACGAGGGTTTTTATGTCATTTACCCATAAAAAATGACCACCTTTGAGGCTTTTGAAATAAAGATACTATCTACAACTGAAAAAAAAATTGAAGATAAAGTTATGATGGATGAGAAAAATATTATAATTTCCTAAAAATAGGAATAGAAGAGATCATAAAACAAAAAAAAAACAAAAAAATAGGGAAATTAATTTTAAATATCTATAATTTGGTTTTTTGAAAGGTTCCAAAATTCTAAAATCGAACTCTGAATCGAAAATATAAAATTTTAAAAACTATAACCGAAAATCAACCTGTACTATAGAAAACCGAGTCGAATCTCTATTTTGATTCAGATCAATTTTCGGTTTAAAACAGACAAATGCTCACCCCTACGGAGGTTTCTGTCAATTCATAGTCTCATTTGTTTTTTGGACTCGGGGAATAATAGCCGAATAACTCTAGCAAAAATGACAGTCTCTTTGTAAAATTTGGAGCCCTAGGCCGACTAGCTAGTCAAAAATACAGAAAATTAGCGATGAATATTTCCGTCACTAATGTTTATTTTCATCTCTATTTTCAAATAGCGACGGAAATGAGACGTCACTAGAACAGTTGTCGTCGAAAAAATTCCATCGCCTGTCACTGTTAGTGACATATTCAGCGACAGATTAGTGACGATTTATAATACATGAATGAATGAGGACACTTTTCCTCCAAAACGTTTGGTTTCCTCGTTTTGCACTCACCATCAATGAGATTTTGTTTTCCGACTTCCAGAACACTAACAATGAAGTCTGCTCTCAAGAAAATTAGAAAACGATTACATATCTGTGGATATTGTGTCCAGAACATAAGAATGGGTTGTAAGGCCATCTCCAATGGGGGTTTCTATCTTCCCTATTTCTATGGAAGAAATCTATTTTAGAAAAAACGTCTCCCAATAGTAGTTTCTATCGTCATTTCTATCCTAGGTGACAATGATGTAGGATGGAAAATTTCTACGAGGATTTCACTACAAGAAAAATACCCTTTTATGTCGGGTAAAAACCGTCATATATGATATTTTATGACGTTTTTTTTTTTACATGGACATCCGTGATGAAAACGGATGTTATAAATGTATATAATAACCGTTATGAATAGGTGTATCTTATCTGACATTTTCTGTTTGGAATCGATATAAATAGTTGTAGTATATATAACAAAATTTTATAAACCGACATTAAAGAGAGGATTATATATAACGATCAAATATTCAACTAAGATTAAAGTCCCATTATGTATGAAAAAATGTGATAACTAACATATATTCATAACGTTTTGTAAACGATTTAGCAATGAAAGAAGTCATAAAACGTCATGTAGATGACATATATACAGTGTTCTAAAAATCGGCCTAGGCGTCCGCCTAGGCGCTAGACGCTCGTCCACCGCACCGAAAACCCCCTAGGCGGTGGGCTAGGCGGCTATGCGGGCCCTAGGCGCCCCTAGGCGGTGGGCTAGGCGGCTATGCGGGCCCTAGGCGCCCCTAGACGGTGGGTTTTTTGAATTTTTTGATTTTTTTTGTTTATTCTTAATTATATTTTGGATATTTGTTTGGGTTTTAAGATAGTATTTGGATTTTAGAACATTGAAATTTTAAATTTCAAATTTCAAATTTCAAATTTTCAAAATTTTTAAAAAAAAAAAATTTCTATGCGGCGGGCTAGGCGCTAGGCGGACCTCCGCCGCACCGAGTCCGCCTAGCAATTTTTACAACATTGCATATATACATAACAGTTTTAGCCATATATAATCTGTGAAAACTTATAAATCAATGCGTTATAAAAGCAATGACCAACATGAATTTTCAGAACATCCAAAATTTCCAGAACGACACAAATATTATAACATCTGAAACATTTCATTCATATTTTCCAGTTCCAAATATACCATCTTATTTACATTCCAAATATCACATCTTAATTACATATATCTATCTCTTTTACAGCCTTTGCTTAACATATCGTCATCTTAACTATATATTTCAAAAACAATTCCCTTTCCAGCGTTTGCTTAACCAACATATCACAAAATTTCAAAATATATATATATTTTCTTTCCTTTTTAGCGCACCAGGCCTCAAAATATTTCTTCTGCATTCACCAACACAAAGGATTCCTTCAAAAGACGGTCGACAGGAGCAACTTGAGAATCCACGATTCTACAACCAAAAAATAAATAAAGGTACAAATAAGATACTTCAAAGTTGAAATCAGATGAATCTTATACCTGACCAAACTGTGTTGGCTAAAGCCCAAAAAATTCCAGTTATCCCACCAAAAAGAAACCAAAGTGAAACCCTTTATACCATCTACAGATGCACAATCAGACAGCAGCAGTTATATGCACAAATTAATAAAATGAAGATAACTAGAAAATAATCCAGCAGTTATATCCAGCAGCAGTAGTTATATCCACAAATTAATAATGTGTCTTTACATAGGCTCAGATCGACAAACATCTCCAGGAACATGCCGCGCCATCACAAGATGGTAGAGATTCACTCAATGAGAATTCTCATTATTGTCATTATCCCATTTTTATAGATATTTTTGATTAACAAAATAATAAAATAAAGAGAGATTCCATTAGAATGTGGATTTTGAAATCACGTACATCTTACCAAACTGGCTGCAGCTTAGCCACCACGCCAGCGGAAGACAGAAAAAAGAAAGCCAAAAACCCAATAAATAAGTACAACTTAAATAGAAATAAGCAATCTGCAAGAATCATCATCGCCTCTTTTAAAAACAGATAGCACATATCAAAATAAAACATAAGCAGCAGTATGTAGTAAGAGCACAAACCAAGTACAAACCACCTGCACTTAGACTCACAAACTCTAAACCACAAGCCACCTCCAGTTATCCCTCTGTCATGACCCGCACCCGCTTTTCGGATACGAGACGTGTCCAAGCCAGCCTACGCCGCAGAGTCGGCGGTAGAACGCTGTCAAGCCCGCAAGAAAATAAATGCTCAAAAATAAACATTTGTTGCCCATTCATATTTCTAATTTATTACAACATTTACAACATTTAAAATTAAAGAAAATATAAGACTTTACAATTAATGAAAATGATACAACTGTTTTCTATTTCTAGGTCGTCTTCAGCATACCCAAGTCTCCCAGTGCTAAGAATGATCGCGGCTAAACCTGAAAAATGTTGGTTATCCAGTCAGGATTGGAACAAGTACACAAATCGACGGCAATGCAAAATACAATAGAATTAACAAGACATGAAAATAGCATATGGAATATGAAAGCTGTAAGAAAACTGATGACATGGCACGATAGAGAAGTAAACAAGGAAAAACTAATAAAAGACATCTATCTAGGTGGTGTGAAATATCTGTTTCGACATGTGAACGGCTAGGGGATAAATCCGGCACACTGCACGTGTCGTGCGCAGTGTGCTATTATTCAAGAATAGACTCATGGGATAGTTTTGGGTAGTTCACATGTCTACTTAGATATTTCCCCTCCCGACTACTCCGTGTGACGAGCGTGTCAACAAGCAGCAAGATATATGTATAGACATGAAATGAAAAGACTACTATGAATCGGAAAGCAATCAGAAAGTGCACTTGCCTGTCGCCTCGAGCTGTGAGTACCAACTTAATGTTGAGTTGGAGTCCAAGTAACCTGTGATATGTGTTAAGTCCCAAATCAACATATGTACTAACGAAATAAAGCTAATCTTGAAGTTACTGTTAATTACTCCTACAATTCCAAGTAGCTTTTAATGTGTTTGGGTGGTTTCTACCCTTGGCAACTCCCTAACATAACTTACAGGTATGCCTACAACTGTCTAAGCCAAAGACCATTCCCTTTATATATAATATACCCATATATGTATTCTTCCTATGAAACAAAGGAGTCTCAAAAGCTCTGTTAACAAATACTACTGGGACCCATATCCTTCGCATATTTACAAACATCAATGTGAAGCATGGTGTTTCCTGCCTCTACAAAGGGCTTAGGTTGATGCTGTTGCTAGTGCCTAGAGCTGGGTGTAAGGTCACCAGACTGGTGGGGTATATGCACACGTATGCAAAACTTCTTAATTCAGTTCCTGTATCACCTCCTCCTCACACCTATACCAATATCTGATATGCCCATGATTTTATGTATATTTACAATATTACCATATAACTGATAACTCTACACTTATAAACCAGTCATTCTAATCTTCTACCCACTACTTGTAACAGATGGAAGGGCTGCACACAACTATTTGCAACCTGTTGTTGCCAAACCTGTCATATATTCTTAAATGTACATTGCTATAAATAGTATACCCACACATGAACATTAGGATTTCCCTTCCTTGCTGTTCCTTACAGTCTACTGCTGCTACCAGGATTTATATGCTCACCAGTACTCATACCCTGTCAACAAGCCCCTGTGGTTGCAGTCCCACACCTGGGTTTTACTTGGATGGACTAACTAGTTCTCTAGTATTGGAATAGAGATAGTTTCACAGGGAGAATGATTCTGGGTTCTATTCCCAGGTTTTCTCAAGTCTGGACATATACCCAAGGATTGATCATGAGAGATGTCAAGGCTGATACCATATGGTTCATCAAATCATAATCTGTGAGCATGATATGGCTAAACTTAAGAATGCAGTGGACTGGACCCTACAGCATGCATATGCTGGGTACATCCTAAATGAATGGCTGCATCTAAGGTCCTTAACTCTGTTCCCTTTATGTCTTCCCTTCTCTGGACATATATATACATATATATCTGCTACCTGCCATTGACTCTAAACTGATAGGAATATACGCAAAGAGAGTGAAAGCTGGTAACACAACAATGACAAACACACGAGCATTCCTATAGATACAACTGAAATTTCCAGTAAACAACTATTGGACAAGACACATAGAAGCTTCTACTAGAGTTAGAGAACAAGGGAGGTAGTAGATAAAGGTAAACAAATAATTCCATATTTTGCAGTTAGGATGAAAGTTCACTCAAGTTCAGAATGGACTTACATTGTCCTGAAAACAAGTTCATATCTAAAGATTATAGTAAACGAATCCTAAGGTATTACTTCCTGAAATTAGAGTTCTTCCTCCGGGAATTGGAGCAACAAGCAACACTGAAGATTGATGTAGAGGGGTTGGGAGAAAGAATGCTGATCTCAATCAAATAAGCTCCAACAAGTAACAATCTCCAAGAACCAAGATAATCAAGCCAGGTGAATTCTGGGCCATGTACTAGATCAAATAATGAACTGCTACTGCAAGCACTGCACTTCCAGTTCTGGACAAATATATACATATGTAAACCATATGATACTGCTACACTCCAGTCGAGTCCAACCCTTCAGCAGTATTTCCCATGTCAACAGTTCTCCCAGTTCTGATACATGATTCAGTATCAAGTTTTCTAGAGCACCTGTTTTCTCTACCGTCCCAGTTTAATATTAGCAACATGACACTCTAAAGCCAGGTTATGCATTCTAAAACCCAATTCTAAATTCCAACTTAAACTTGTACTGATCTAAGCAACATCACATAGAAAATATTTGGACACAAACGAACTCTTCATCCTGGTTGATTTCCTTCAGTAACTCGACTCTGAAACTAAGGAAAAATGTTTTGCCACCCTAAATCTCGATCCAATCTTCAGATACTCTAACAAAATCTCCAATCTCGATCTAGATCGTGACACAACAAATTGAAGGACAATTCAGGAAACACAATTTGGATCAGTTATTCAAGTAAGGATCCTCACATGGCCCGAAGATTTCCAACAATGAGACTGTTGCAATGGGAATTATAGTGGCAACAAATAGATGTCCAACTAAAAGATCATAGGTGAAAAGTTTACTCTTTCAAATATCATTGTCAAATGAAATCACATACTCAAGTTAAGTAGACATAAAGTAACAAGAGCACGATAATGACTACACCGTGAACTTTGAACAACAAAAACAAAGAGCGTACTTATCTTGCCTGTAAAAGGTTGAAGTTGATGGTTTTTCTAAGCTCACCTGAAATAAAATTAAGATTTCATGGCTAAACTCCTATCAAGGGCCTCCTTAACCTAGCACTTTCGAAAACTAGACTAGGAGTGAAGAGAATTACATATATTCTCCATCTACACCTTAGCCCATTCCCTCCTGACACTACTCCCTGCTGATACCACTATACTCTGTTCCAGATGGACACCATACTGGAAAACCAGATTTACATATATATATAAGGACTGGATAATGATACAAGGCAGTTGCAAAATTGTGTCATGATGGCCCATGGTGTCAGGTGTTGTTGAATTGGTTTTTAATCAATAAGTTTACATCTTATTGGGGATGGCTACCATGTATTCTATCCACTGTGACATGATATGCACTAGGCGTATCAACATGTCTGCTAATACCCATGTTCATGATATCCAGGTATCTGTGTAGATCAGCGAGTCTGAAATACCTCCTATGTCTGCTACTTCCTATTAGTAATTACTGTGAGTCGAATAATGAGATGATGGTAAACAGGATACAGAGTACCCATGAAACTTCCCCATATTAACTCCTAATGTAATCTCTGACCTACAGCAGTACCATTGGTATTGTCATGGCTCTGTACATAGGATAGGTATTCCTGATACCATGTTGGTATCTCGATACTCCTAGTAATGTATGTTGTGAACTTATCCCCCCATGAACTCCTACTAGACTTTGCCTCGAACACTTAATGCTACTATATTCCAGATGTTCTAATGGCAGGAAAATTTACAGTATGATAGGTAGATGATTGGCTAACCTTTTCGATTCGAGGACAGGGTCGGCTATCTCGCGATCAACTGAAACTTCCTCCTTATAGCCTCTCTTACAATGGGTGCTTAGGGTTTGAAGAGGGCTGGGTTGGCTGCTTCCATCACGTATTTATACTTGTAGTTGATCTCTTTAAAAGATAAAGGGAAATTCGATTTCCTCTTATCTAGGTCTCGAGAGATCATCTGAATTCGTTTTGAATTCGAATAGGCTAGTGTATAGGAAAGTCGATAGGGATGGAAATTTGAATGTTCACTATTCGCATTCAGGCCCCTGCATGATTTGGAGTTTGCACTGGTTCAATTTTTATCCAGGTTTTTAGAGTTTAGAACTAACATGTACTATTTGCATTCCTGTCCCTTCTAAACTAGGATTTTGCAAACCTCTCCCTGTGCTCCTTTTGCTAAAAAATTTCTATATACATATACCTATCTAAATTGATTAATAAGACTATTATACATACACACATTGGTTACTAAAATAAACCTAAGCATTAATTGATAAATCATCTATATTTAATAAATAATAATAATAATAAAAAATATAATTGGGGATTTCGGGTCAAGGGCTCACACCCTCTAACACTCATACTGCTGGATACTTAAAACCAACAAATTCCTCCAGGCCACATGCACTTAGACTCCGAACCATAGGCCACCTCCAGTATATAGTAAGAGCCAAACACAGGCCTGAACAGACCTAGGCTATGTCCACAGCAGGTCATGCTTGCTCGATGGCCAAATGACCAAGGCTTACTGGAAATAGGCCAATTGGTCATGTGAAACATCCACATTGTTACCTAACTACTAGGCAGAACAGAAAAGTATCAACTGCTACTTCACTGATACCGAATATGCAGGCAATTCAAACTAAAAGTATGCAGGATACATTTGGGTATTTGAAACAAGTAATGTACGAAGTGATACATTTGGGTATTTGAACAAGTAATGAGCTGGACAGGATTTGCAGTGAGCTAATGTAAGCCCCTGAATTTAGGGCTTATTTTTTTCAATTTTATAAATCAATTATTTGCGATAAATATTATTATTTGAGCATTATTTGATTTAATGTTCTTTTCCGTGATTTTGACTTTTGGAGCGTCAGGGATGCCAATCTCTGAAAACTCTCTTCATTAGTGTGAAGTAGACAAGATTACCTTTACGTTGATATATCATGTCCCATCCAAACTTGTTCCCTTGTACTCTTTTTGCTTCGCGCAACTTCGGGTCAACTTAGACCAATTAATCATTAAATAATTATTAATTGATTTTCCACTTTTATCTTGATCATCGTTTGTACGTTGTCGTGACTTTTAATTTGGGAGCACAAGACCAGTCGTTTTCCCAGAACCAACTCCTCATGCATGATCTACTCAAGACGCTCTTCACCAATGACCTTCGTGTCCCACTCAGACACACCATCTTGTGCTTCATTTGCTTCGCACAACTTTTGGGTCAAATTAGGCTAATTAATTATTCATCGTAATTTGTGACCTGACTTTCAATTTAATTTCGGGACCCAACATCGACCCAAACTAGTCGACCCAAAATATGGACATAGCCCACACGAAGCCTATTACCCGTCTGATACTTGTGTCCCATTTATTTGAGCTCCTACATGCTACCTATTTATCCATGATCATAAACACCTATTTAAATTCAATTATTGTACCATGTCCGATTTTGACCCGACCCGGCTCAACCGAACCCAGTCCAAGCTTCATGTTACCCTCTCTCATGACATCCTCACTCTCCTTGCCCTTGGAAAAATATTAAATACCCATTCTACATATTTTTTTTATATTCAATGGAAAATTCTTTTTATTAAAAATCCTTAGGAAATATCTAATTCTCATTCAACCCTAGCCATTGGATTCTCCTATTTAATCCTAGCCATTCAAATTCCTACATGGCAACACACCCAAACCCCCCAACCATATGTGGCCGGCCCTAAAAACTAGGTATAGAATCTCTCTACTTTCTCTCTCTCTCATTAATATCTTCCATTCTCTCTCTTCTATATTTAATATCTACACACACACATATATTATACATATATCCCTCTCTCTCTCTTCACATCATCACTCCTCCCCACCCCTCTCCTGCACGAACCAGCCACCCCTCCTTTATTTCAAAACACCCACATCTCTATCTCCACTCCATCTAAATTTTTCCTCCACATTTTTTTCTTCTTTCTTCACCATCCTCCATGGCCGAGCCCTTCATCAGCCGAACCACCACCTCCATCACGAGCTCCACCACTCCTCTTTCCTTCTCCTCACTCACCCGCAGCCACCCTCGCCGCTGTCGTACTCCCTTGGCCGTGCTGCCGCGACAGCAAGCCGCAGCAGCAGCGTAGCAAGCCACAGCAGCAGCGGCACAGTGCGCGCGTGGGCGGGCCGCCGTCGCGCGCCGTCGCGCCGCCGCACGGTCACCGTTGCCGGCCCCCTAGGTCGGGCGAGCACTCCGGCGAACTCCCCTACGCCGTCCTCGACCTCTCCGACGTGCCACGTAGGCGATTCGTGCGTTTTACACGGAATCCCGTCGACGCGCGTACGAACGAGATCCAGAAATAACGTTCCGTCGCAGCGACTTCGCGCACATTTTTCGGGAAATTCGACCGTTGGATCGGTAATTTCTTCGTTCCGTCACAATCTCGGTATATCCATCTTCACTCCTCTTAATTTTTATTCGTTAATTTTATCGTTTGATACATCAAATCGGCCACCAAGTTGACCGTTTAAATTGTGTTATTTTTGGACAGTTTTACGGAGCCAACTTCGTCGGTTCGTATCTCCTCCATCGTAGCTCCGTCTGGCGTGCCACTGGTTCTTATTCGAAGCTGGTATAACCATCTTCCTACCCCTTAAGTTTCATTTTATTGTGAGCACGTTTGATTGGTTGAATTCGACGTCAAAGTTGGTCGTCCGAATTCGTAATTTCCAACTTGTTAAATTCCATTTTTGAACCCGGGACTCCGGATTCAATTTCTGACATCACCAGTAGACTCGTGGCATCGTTCTGGCACATTTTCATATAAAGTTTGTTAGATTTGGAGGACGTGGACCCTGACACGCATTTTGGTGTAAAGTGGACCCCACAGTCCGGGTCAACGGGACTTTTTGACGTCGGCTCATCGGAATCCAATTTTGGATATACCGTTGAATTCGTTTCGTCATTATGGACTCGTTGACATATAATTTGCTAGGTTTTAGAGGACATCGATTTCGGCACGTATTTCGGTGCAAGTCGGATACCAATATCCGGGTCAAAGGGTCATTCTGAGATCGGCTTATCGGAATCCAATTCCGGATATACCATTGAGTTCGTATCGTCATTCTGGACTCGTTGACATATAGTTTGCTGAGTTTTGAGGACATTGCCTTCGACACACTTTTCCGTGCAAATCAGAATTTCAATGTCCTGGTCAACGGACCAATTTGAGTTCGGGTCAACGGAATCCAATTCTGGATATACCGTTGGGTTTGTATCGTCATTATGAATTCGTGGACATATAATTTGTTAGCTTTAGTGCACTTTTATTCTGGCATGTTTTTCGGTGCAAAGCGGGTCCGACACGGACACCGTTTTGACTCGAAATTACCTTTTTGCCTCTGTGTCCAAATTGGACTTATGAGCAGGCTATTCTAGCTATTTCTACCATTCTGGACACGTTGGTAATGGTTGTTTCACCATCCAACAACATCTGTAGGTTTTTACCCTTTTATTATAATCTTTCTCCTTTTGTGGTATTTTGAGATACATCGATTCCAGTGATTTCATAATCACTGAAATTGATATGTTGACCTTGTAAATGTTTATAGAGACTAACTTTGACCCTGTTTGACCATGGTTGATTACTTTGACTGAACGTCGAAGTAGAGTCAACATTTGACCTAGGTTAGACTAGTTTTGACTTTGGTTGACCACAGTTGACTATTTTGACCGAAAGTCAACCGTAGCCTAAAACTGATTAGAACTTGATCGAAGTTGTCCAGTTGACTCAAAGTCAACTGTTAGTCAACGTTAGTCAAGTTTGACCTAGAGTTGACCAGTTGACTAAAAGTTAACTATAAGTAAACCATTGACCCAGTTTGACTTAGTTTGACTTGATTTAACTTCCTGTGATCTAGTTTGACCTAGTGGACTGAGATTGACCTATATAATCATGTCTAACACTGTTGAAACCTAATTAGCTTATATATATCTCATCTTTAGGTCTGTGATTTTGTCACCCCCAGTTTTTAGGAACAGGAGTATTTTTGTCATTTTGTATTTTTAAATATTTTTGAAATTTATTTTATTATTTATGATATTGTTTTGGGGTTATTAGAGTCGGGTTCAAATTTCAGCTCATTCCGACTTGTATCGGGGATCCGGGGTAGCTTAGACTCTGATCGGAACCCAACTGGAACCGACCAACTTGTCATGACTAAACCCAGATATTTATATTTGACTAATCCCATTTGATTTTAGTGGGATTAGGGATTAGAATTAGATTTAGAACTTGAAATTAGGAGTTTTCAAGTTACCATTTGACCCCAACTCAAACCACTCATTTCTTTGACTTGGAGGACATTTTGGTAAATTGCCAAATGCCCCCAACCCTCTATAATGTGGCCGGCCATGTGTGGAGCACCCCCTCCTTTGATTCACTCCAAAGCAACCTCTCTCTCTTCATTTTATTTCCTTTTTTTGAAGTTTACTCTCCTTCAAGAAGATCAATTAGGTATACTTTTAAAACCTTCATTAATTCTCTTTTGCATTTATTTCCTTCACCATAAATGAGGAGGAGACCACCCTCTACATTTTGCCCATAGAATTTGTAGGTTTTCCTAGAAATCTAGTTTAAGGATTTAATTGGGGGTTTTTCTTTAGAGAGGAGTGTATATGTATATATATGTGTATATATATTTATATGTATTTGAGTGTGTGTAGAGAGTGTGGTGGTGGTATTGGTGTCATGAGAATGGTGGTGGTGTCATGAGAGTGGTGGTGGTAGTATGTGAGTGAGAACGTGTATGTGTGAGAATGTGAGTGTGTGTGTGAGTGTATTTGAGAGTGTGTGTGTCTATATATATATTTATATGTGTATGTATTCACATATAGACATGTGTGTGTGTATGTATTTATATATATAGAGAGAGAGGGAAGGAAGGAAGTAGTAAAAGAAGTAGAAGAAGATGAAGAGAATAAGCCACAGTAGCAGCAATAGCACTAGCAGGAGCAGCAGTAGTAGAAGGAGAATGAGAAGGAGAATGAGGGAAGAAGGAGAATGAAAAGGAGAATGAGGAGGAGAATGAGAAGAAGAATGATGAGGAGAATGAAAAGGAGAATGGAAAGGAGAATGAGGGAAGAAGGAGAATGAGGAGGAGAATGAGAAGGAGAATGAGAATGAGGAGGAGAATGAGAAGGAGAATGAGAAGAAGAATGAGGAGGAGAATGAGAAGGAGAATGATGAGGAGAATGAGAAGGAGAATGAGGAGGAGAATGAGAAGGAGAATGAGAATGAGAATGGGAAGGAGAATGAGGGAAGAAGGAGAATGAGGAGGAGAATGAGAAGGAGAATGAGAAGGAGAAGAATAGGGGTTTGAGAATGAATCGAATATGGGTTGTAAGGGTTGGTAACGATTAGGAATAGTCGTCTAGACCTAGTCTTGACCTTGGTTGACCACGGTTGACTTTTTAGACTAAAAGTCAACTACGGGTCAACACTTTACCCAATTTAGTCCCAAATTCCATTAGACTTGAACGGTTGACCAAAAGTCAACTGTTAGTCACCATTGACCTAGGATTGACCTAGAGTTGACCTAGAGTTGACCAGTTGACCAAAAGTCAACTGTAGGCTAACTCTTGACCTCGTTTGACTTTTTTCGACTTGTTTTGACCTGTGATGACTGGTATGACCTAGAGTTGACTTGGTCTGACTTAGATTGATTTGATATAACTTAATTTGACCTAGATTGACTTGACAGGACTTAGTGTGACTCAGTAAGACCTAGTTTGACTTGGATTGACTTCCTGTGACCTTGTTTGACCTTGGTTGTCCTAGTGTGACCCAGTTTGGCTTAGTATGACCTAGTGTGACCTAGTTTAGCTTGGTGTAACTTAATTTGACCTAGTTTTGACTTAGACTTGCATATCATGATTAGATTAGCTTTTCTTTCATTATTAAACCATGTTTTGACTTGTAGTATCTCATCTTTAGGTCTGTGATTACTCTGAGCGTCTGTTCACCTTATCAGCTCAGGACCACAGGCGAGTACATTCACTGATAATTTTTATTGTCTTGATATCTGCTATATCCGATTCAGTTGTAGTGTCTTACTTGATTCCAGTCACGATAGTTCACGGACTAGTATACGTTGGATCATGACATGAGATGTTGTTCCTGGATTTTCTTGGTATATATGTACATTTCCTGTCTTGTTCCCTGTACTTGAATAGACACCGATTTCTGAGAGGAAGTAGCTATCCTCTTAGGAAATTCCGTGTCATGACGTGTTATGTCCAGATCTATTGTACTATTCGGGGATGGGGGAGTTATTAGTGGTTGTGTGATCAAAATTTCCACATGGTTCTACGGTACATACGGTTCATAGCTATACCCTCGCCTCACGACGGGTAAAGCCTGACCCTATATGGTTCATAGCTTTCCATGGTGACCGGCCTTACCGCTCTATTATATTTATGGTTCATAGCCGGTCGGATGGAAAGCCTGAGTATATTTTCCTAAGCCGATCACATAACACACTAATAATTCAAGGCACCTTTTATATTTATTATCGTTGGAGACTAAGTTTTGTTCGGGAGAAGGATTACAGCCCCAGTCCTTGTTTGGTTTAGGGGTCGTAACTCGGCTTCCGAATAGTTCCCAAGTCGCCCTATATACATACATATTGTCGTCCTTTTCAGTACTCACATCTTGATATATATTTCCAGTTGATTTTGTCTTGTATTTCATTACACTGTCTCTTATAGAATTTGTCAATTCATATGGAACTGCTGTTGGTGGTTGTACTTACCCATTTTTCTGACAGGATACCGTTATGATATTTTATATATGACTCTGAGGCTGATTGCCCGACCTATTATAGGGACGGGTTAGATAGAGTAGACTTGGACCGTGGCTTGTTAGTAGAGCCACTAGACTTTGCTCACCCTGAGTAGTGTAGTTTAGTTAGGTTTGCCTGGCCTGTGAGCCAGCTAGTACTTTTCAGACTGTAGTATTATATTATATTCTGTGATGTTATGTTTAGTCTTGGACTTGTGTGGATCTCAAACTTATTTCCTGCTTTATCTATCATATTTCCTTTCCATACTATCTACCTTAGTTTTACATTTGTGATTGAGACTGTATTGCTATGTCACCTCCATTCGGAGTGTATATACTGTACAGGTACCTTTATCTGTTTAGTTGTAGTATTTCTAGATGACCTAGACAGCGTTCTACCGCCGATGCTGCGGCGTAGGCTGGACGTACCCACTTCTCGTGCCCCTAATCAGGGTGCAGGTCGTGACAGATTTCACTCTGAGCCAGATTACACAGTTGACATATTCTACCAGATCTCAGGCGAGTACATTCTCTGATAATAATTCTGTTTTATAATATCGTCTTTGTTTCTAGTATTTAGTGTAGATATCCTTGTTCCTTTGACACATCGTTCACACGGATTGGTATTTGTTTGGATCCCGTCATAAGATGTTATTCCTCTTATATATGGTATGCCTTGTGCAAGTCTTCCTTATTTCCTTGTTCATTGTATAGACACGATTCCTGTGAAGGAGAGCTACTTCACAGATAATACGTGTCATGACGTGTCATGACTGGATCCACTATATTAGTCAATGATGGGGGTGTTAGCGTAGATATGTGATCAATACCCTACAGTATTATATTGTATTATCATTGTATAGTGTTAATCATACACTCACGTATGATTAGCCAGGCCAAACATTGTATCAAGTTCTAAGCCGATCACATGTTGAAACTAGTGCTAAACTCACATAGATAGCAGTTCTAGATTTTCGTACATGTTATGCACTGTTCTCTTGTCTTATCTTATTACGGTTTTGGATATACCCTGTCAGGACGTATGTACGCTCTACTTTATCTAGTATATTCTCTCTATTTACTGCTACATTTTCAATATCGTCTAATTAGAACTGTTATTTAAGTTTTGTGCTCGTTCCATCCTGACTGGATATATTGACAAAATTTTAGGAGTAGTTGTGCCCTCAGTATTGGACTTTATGATGTTGCTAGCTGAGGTGGATCTCACTATTCTTCTATGTGAGTTGCCTGGTAGTTATCCTTAGTTAGTCTTATTGTTCCTTCTTTATTTTCCTGTCTTATGATCCTTGTAGATTCTAGTTGTTCTAGTGATATTGTTATTATTTTTTGTCTTATCTTCCTTAGTTTTCGTGATATGACATGAGTACATTTCTAGTTATGGATCTTTAGATGTTGTAGTTAGTTTAGGGTACTTGACAGCGCTCTACCATCGATACTGCGGCGTAGGCTGGGCGTGGTCCACGTATTCGTATCCGTATATCCGGGTGCGGGTCGTGACACGTTTTAGTGGTGGCCCATGCAGGTCAGTCTTCGCAAATTAATACGAAGTCGTGGTAGTACTTGATCTTATCTGTACTACTGCGAGCCTGCCCTAGGATTAAGGTCGAGTCATGGAATATTTTAGGATTTTGGTACTCAGTCACATATCAGGAACTCTAGGTAGATTCCAGAGATGATCCCTGGAAATCTTATTTCGAAAGCTTTTCAAATATTTTCCCACTTGTTTCTATTCGTCTTGATTTTTGAAACATCTGTCTGTTATCAACTTATTTTTCTTGGGATGAGTTGTGGATCCCAGAGGGAAGGTATAAGTTGAACTTATATATCTTCTAGGTTGAGACGAGAATATGATTTGCCAATCTTATATCAAGGTTGAGATTAGTTAGATTATATTCCAAAACTTTCAATCTTGACCTAGATAGTACCTTTGGAACTTCTCCTGAGAACTTTTCCTAAATCCTGTCTCGGAATCTATTTTCGCTAGTTTCTATTTACTTATCCTTGATTCGTCGTTGAATTTTGAATCTTGATGTTCGTTCGTTGTTGACTTTAATTTTTTTTATCTAAAATCAGTTTTTTATGAATTGAGTTAAGATATTCTGATAAACATATTCGATGAGAACGATAATTGTCTATTTTATTTATGGAGTTTAGAATTTATCGCAGTCATACTAGCTAGCACGATAAGGACGTGGAGCCTGATGTTGGTTATACTATCCTAGTTATGGAATTTGGATTTTCTTGCAGCCATACCGGTTGGCGTGGTAAGAATTTCAGATGACATGATTTAGGGTGTATACCTTAGTTATGGACTCTATCGTTTATTACAGCTATGCTTACTGGCGTGACGAAAATTTTGGCAACATAATTTCAGGAAGACGTGTATAGTTATTAGACTGTATTTTAAATCGGATCACTTCGTTATGACCGGATGAGCAAGAACAAATTTTTATCATCATTCTTCCCCATCTTGGTTAACTCTGTCTATCTACAGCCTAACTAGGATTTTCTCGACATAATTGTTTGTGTTCCATCTTCCTATGATTTGACTAAACTCTTCTTCGCTAGCCACTTGGGTAATTCTTCTTGTCCTTCCCGGTAATAGTTGAAAGTGTCTCATGGATTGATTCAAGGAAAGTTCGAAAAGTAATTTATCCTTATATTTCGGAATCGGGAGTTTGCATCTAGAGAAATACTGGCGAGGCATGACTTCAGATAACGGCGTCATGGTTAAATATGTTTCTCGAATTCTACTTGGACCACTCCCTAAGCATTTTGACTAACATCTTCTCCTTATTTTGCAAAAATTATTTGGAAATATTTTACGAATTTGGCCAAGTTAAGTTCAGGAACCTATATTATCTGGCGTGGCAGCTGTGCACTGCAGTCATCCGTCGTATTATAGAACAAGGAAGTTAATCGCAGCCAGATGCACACTAGCGCGATAGTAACTTCATGTGACGTAATTACGGAGGTATATGGTTCTTGAGTTTTACTTCGACTACGTCCTATGCATTTCGTTTGGCCTCGTACTATTCTTGGAAATATTTCGACAATCTTTCCTGTCTTGCTTGACCCTTACCTTGTCTGAAAATTGATATGGATTGCTCGACCCAGTCTTAGGCCCATGTTACCTTATATTTCGATGATTGGATAGCCAGACCTTGTTAACAGATTATGTAGTGTAACTGTAATATGTTAATGTGTGATTGTGATGAGTATATTTTCTTGGGAATTTATTGGGTTAAGCTTATAGGACAGATATGAGTGACTGACTATAGTAGACTTAGAAACCATTAAGAATGATTAGTTTGATAGTATAGATTGGTTATAAGGTATCTTAGAAGGAGTAAAGAATATTATATTTTGTGACTACGGATTTAGGACTAGAATCTTGTGCTTAGGTTCGAGGGTTGAGCATTGTAGGACTTTAATGACCAAGTGATTATTGGTTATCTACAAGCAATTTACTTATGATTGGAGGATAGATCGATATGTAGAATGAAATAGAAGGAGATAACATTGCGTGCAAGATCGGAAGATAGCAGGAACAAAACAAGGACATATGTACATAGGTAATAAATAATTCGGTAAATGAATTAAGAGTTTGAATTTGAGGGTTTATATTCAGAAGTTTTTGAGTAAAAGAGAGAAGGCTCAATGCCAAGAATATGTTTTGAATGTATAATTTCATAGAGCTTGTGATTAATAGGATAAAGATACTTAGGACAGGATAAGGAAACAAACAAATTGCTATTGAGATTGGAATTCTGGTTGATGGCCAAGTATTGCTGATATATAGTATCTCGAGGATGACCTATATTTTAGAATATATGTAAAGGTTCTTATTGATATGAAGATTTTTAGGGGTAAAATAGACATAGTTTTTATGGAAGAAGCTTGTTGAACTTGAACCAAAATACCTGTAGAGAGAAACAATATAGATGATCACAAGGGTAGCAGATTGAGTACTGTAGCCATAGCAGTTGCATGTTTTATCTTGACCTATTGGATGATTTTAATTTCGAAGACAAAATTTTTATAAGGTGGGTAGGATTGTAAACCCCTGAATTTAGGGCTTATTTTTTTTAATTTTATAAATCAATTATTTGGATAAATATTGTTATTTGAGTATTATTTGATTTAATGTTCTTTTCCGTGACTTTGACTTTTGGAGCGTCAGGGATGCCAATCTCTGAAAACTCTCTTCATTAGTGTGAAGTAGACAAGATTACCTTTACGTTGATATATCATATCCCATCCAAACTTATTCCCTTGTACTCTTTTTGCTTCGTGCAACTTCGGATCAACTTAGACCAATTAATCATTAAATAATTATTAATTGATTTTTCACTTTTATCTTGATCATCGTTTGTACGTTGCCGTGACTTTTAATTTGGGATCACAAGACCAGTCGTTTTCCCAGAACCAACTCCTCATGCATGATCTACTCGAGACGCTCTTCACCAATGACCTTCGTGTCCCACTCAGACACACCATCTTGTGCTTCATTTGCTTTGCACAACTTTTGGGTCAAATTAGGCCAATTAATTATCCACCGTAATTTGTGACCTGACTTCCAATTTAATTTCGGGACCCGACATCGACCCAAACTATTCGACCCAAAATATGGATATAGCCCAAACGAAGCCTATTACCCGCCTGATACTTGTGTCCCATTTATTTGAGCTCCCACATGCTACATATTTATCCATGATCATAAGCACCTATTTAAATTTAATTATTACACCATGTCCGATTTTGACCCGACCTGGCTCAACCGAACCCAGTCCAAGCTTCATGTTACCCTCTCTCATGACATCCTCACTCTCCTTGCCCTTGGAAAAATATTAAATACCCATTCTACATATTTTTTATATTCAATGGAAAATTCATTTTATTAAAAATCCCTAGGAAATATCTAATTCTCATTCAACCCTAGCCATTGGATTCTCCTATTTAATCCTAGCCATTCAAATTTCTACATGGCAACACACCCAAACCCCCCAACCACATGTGGCCGGCCCTAAAAACTAGATATAGAATCTCTCTACTTTCTCTCTCTCTCTCATTAATATCTTCTATTCTCTCTCTTCTATATTTAATATCTACACACACACATATATTATACATACATCCCTCTCTCTCTCTTCACATCATCACTCCTCCCCACCCCTCTCTTGCACGAACCAGCCACCCCCCCTTTATTTCAAAACACCCACATCTCTATCTCCACTCCTTCTAAATTTTTCCTCCATATTTTTTTCTTCTTTCTTCACCATCCTCCATGGCCGAGCCCTTCATCAGCCGAACCACCACCTCCATCACGAGCTCCACCACTCCTCTCTCCTCCTCCTCACTCACCCGCAGCCACCCTCGTCGCTGCCGTACTCCCTTGGCCATACTGCTGCGACAGCAAGCCGCAGCAGCAGCGCAGCAAGCCACAGCAGCAGCGGCACAGTGCGTGCGTGCGCGGGCCGCCGTCGTGCGCCGCCGTCGTGCGCCATCGCGTCGCCGCACGGCCGTCGTGGCCGGACCCCTAGGCCGGCCGAGCACTCCAGCGAACTCCCCTACGCCGTCCTCGACCTCCCCGATGTTCCACGTAGGCGATTCGTGCGTTTTGCACGTAATCCCGTCGACGCGCGCGCGAACGAGATCCAGAAATGGCGTTCCGTCGCAGCGACTTCGTACGCATTTTTTGGGAAATTCGACCGTTGGATCAGCAATTTCTTCGCTCCGTCATAATCTTGGTATATCCATCTTCACTTCCCTCAATTTTTGTCCGTTAATTTTATCGTTTGATACATCAAACCGGCCACCAAGTTGACCGTTTAAATTATGTTATTTTTGGATAGTTTTGTGGAGCCAACTTCGTCGGTTCGTATCTCCTCCATCGCAGCTCCGTCTGGCGTGCCACTGGTTCCTATACGAAGCTGGTATAACCCTCTTCCTACCCCTTAAGTTTTGTTTTATTGTGAGCACGTTTGATTGGTTGAATTCGACGCCAAAGTTGGCCATCCGGATTCGTAATTTCCAACTTGTTAAATTCCATTTTTGAACCCGGGACTCCGGATTCAATTTCTGACACCACCAGTAGACTCGTGGCGTCGTTCTGGCACATTTTCATATAAAGTTTGTTAGATTTGAAGGACGTGGGCCCTGACACGCATTTCGGTGCAAAGTGGGCCCCCATAGTCCGGGTCAACGGAATTTTTTGACGTCGGCTCATCGAAATCCAATTCTGGATATACCATTGAGTTCGTATTGTCATTCTGGACTCGTTGACATATAATTTGCCAGTTTTTAGAGGACATCGGTTCCGGCACGCATTTCGGTGCAAGTCGGATACCAATATCCGGGTCAACGGGTTATTTTGAGATTGGCTTATCGAAATCCAATTTCGGATATACCGTTGAGTTCGTATCGTCATTCTGGACTCGTTGACATATAATTTGCTAAGTTTTGAGGACATTGGCTCGGACACGCTTTTCCGTACAAATCAAAATTTCAATATCCTGGTCAACGGACCAATTTGAGATCGGGTCAACAAAATCTAATTCTGGATATACCGTTGGGTTCGTATCGTCATTCTGAATTTATGGACATATAATTTGTTAGGTTTAGTATATTTTTATTTTGGCACATTTTTCGGTGCAAAGCGGGTCCGACACGGACACCGTTTTGACTCAAAATTACCTTTTTGCCCCTGTGTCCAAATTGGACTTATGGGCAGGCTATTCTAGCTATTTCGACTATTTTAGACACGTTGGTAATGGTTGTTTCACCATCCAACAACATCTGTAGGTTTTCACCCTATTATTATAATCTTTCTCCTTTTGTGGTATTTTGAGATCCATCGATTCTAGTGATTTCACAATCTCTGAAATTGATATGTTGACCTTGTAGATGTTTATAGAGACTAGCTTTGACCATGTTTGACCATGGTTGACTACTTTGACTGAACGTCGAAGTAGAGTCAACATTTGACCTAGGTTAGACTAGTTTTGACCTTGGTTGACCACAGTTGACTATTTTGACCGAAAGTCAACCATAGCCTAAAGTTGATTAGAACTTGACCGAAGTTGACCAGTTGACCCAAAGTCAACTGTTAGTCAACGTTAGTCAACGTTAGTCAAGTTTGACCTAGAGTTGACCAGTTGACTAAAAGTCAACTATAAGGAAACCATTGACCTAGTTTGACCTAGTTTGACTTGGTTTAACTTCCTGTAACCTAGTTTGACCTAGTGGACTGAGATTGACCTATATAATCATGTCTAACACTGTTGAACCCTAATTAGCTTATATATATATCTCATCTTTAGGTCTGTGATTTCACTCTGAGCCAGATTACACAGTTGACATATTCCACCAGATCTCAGGCGAGTACATTCTCTGATAATAATTTTGTTTTATTATATCGTCTTTGTTTCTAGTATTTAGTGTAGATATCCTTGTTCTCTTGACATATCGTTCACACGGATTGGTATTTGTTTGGATCCCGTCATAAGATGTTATTCCTCTTATATATGGTATGCCTTGTGCAAGTCTTCCTTGTTTCCTTGTTCATTGTATAGACACGATTCTTATGAAGGAGAGCTACTTCACAGAGAATGCGTGTCATGACGTGTCATGACTGGATCCACTATATTAGTCAGGGATGGGGGTGTTAGCGTAGATATGTGATCAATACCCCACAGTATTATATTGTATCATCATTGTATAGTGTTAATCATACACTCACGTATGATTAGCTAGGCCAAACATTGTATCAAGTTCTAAGTCAATCACATGTTGAAACTAGTGCCAAACTCACATAGATAGCAGTTCTAGATTTTTGTACATGTTATGCACTGTTCTCTTGTCTTATCTTATTACAGTTTTGGATATACCCTGTCAGGATGCATGTACGCTCTACTTTACCTAGTATATTCTCTCTATTTACTGCTACATTTTCAATATCGTCTAATTAAAACTGTTATTTGAGTTTTGTGCTCGTTCCATCCTGACTGGATATGTTGACAAAATTTTAGGAGTAATTGTGCCCTCAGTTTTGGACTTCATGATGTTGCTAGCTGAGGTGGATCTCACTATTCTTCTATGTGAGTTGCCTGCTAGTTATCCTTAGTTAGTCTTGTTGTTCCTTCTTTATTTTCCTGTCTTATGATCCTTGTAGATTCTAGTTGTTCTAGTAATATTGTTATTATTTCTTGTCTTATCTTCTTTAGTTTTCGTGATGTGACATGAGTACATTTCTAGTTATGGATCTTTAGATGTTGTAGTTAGTTTAGGGTACTTGACAGCGCTCTACCGTCGATACTGCGGCATAGGCTGGACGTGGCTCACGTATTCGTACCCGTATATCCGGGTGCGGGTCGTGACAGCTAAGGAGTGTGGACCATAATTAAATGCAGGAAAGTAATATGCAGGAAATGAATTCTATTTTTTTATCCACGACTTAGGAGGCTCAGATCGACAAAAGAAAGAAATAATTGATAAGAGGCTCAGATCAACAAACGTCTCCAGGAACATGCCGCGCCATCACAAGATGGTAGAGATTCACTCAATGATAATTCTCATTGTTGTCATTATCCTAATTTTATAGATATTTTTGATTAAAAAAAGAATAAAATAAAGAGAGATTCCATCAGAATGTGAATTTTGAAATCACGTACATATTACCAAACTGGCTGCAGCTTAGCCACCACACCAGCGGAAGACAGGAAAAAGAAAGCCAAAAATCCAATAAATAAGTACAACTTAAATGGAAATTAGCAATCTGCAAGAATCATTATCGCCTCTTTTAATGGAAACTAGCAAGCATGATATTTCAGTATTTGATCTATATAGAATCAGATTTTTTTTATCATATGTTTCACTATAAATATGACACTCTTCTGTTTGAAGAGCCTATGTTTCAGATGACTTGGTTGTGTCTTACCTATGTTTCCAATAACAGGGGCAATAACAAAGCCTGGTAGTTGCAAATAGATTTAGAAGAGAATTTCCATATCCATTTGTTCTCACATCACACAACAGAAATAACATCATCACCTGCACTTAGAGTATCACACATATATCTAATTATATCTATACAATGTGTCACGACCCGCACCCTGTTTAGGGGCACCAGAACGTGGGTACGTCCAGCCTACGCCGTAGTGTCGACGGTGGAACGCTGTATAGGTCGTCTACAATATCTATCAACTAACTATATGAATCATATAACCTGTCATCTCTCCGCACGGAGGTATAATATAACATCTCTACTATATAATCTCAATCACAAGTTTAAGGAAGATAGAGCACGATATGGAATCAGATAAAAAGAAAAAACTGAATATAAATAGAGTTATCACACCACACAAAATAGATATCCAACACAAATAAATACAAGTCCTGAATATAAATAAGTCTCAGCTAACAATCGGAATAATTCGATACAAACTGAAGGCTATAAATACTAGACTATACTAGGCACTCTCTACTGAGCTAGATCCTCCTCAGGCTCCTGTGTACCACCCTCGTAGTTCCCGTAGAAAGTAGGACAGTCGTCTATATCATCTGTAATATTTATCAACATATCCAGTCAGGATGGAACGAGCATATCACCTCTAACAGTTCAAAATAATTGACAAGCACTATGAGTATGTAATAATAATAAAATTCTTGACGATCAGGTTATAGAGATAATGTACATGAAAAAGACGAGTGTTTAAAGAACATGCAAAATGTAAAAATAGGCAGATATATAATAATGGTAAACCTGTCATGCAAGGTATGTAATAGACAGCTTAGAGAATTAGTATTTTGACCAGTGATTTAAAATACCAATTTGTCATGTGAATGACTAGAGAGAGATATCCAACAAACCATACACCTACGTGTGTGGCCGCTATTATTCACGTAAGATAAACGGGATAGAAAGGGTATGTTCATATGTCCCCTAGGTATTTCTCCGCCCGATTAGTACACATGGAATCCAGGTTCTTCGACACGTATTTCATTATTCATGATAGATGCATTAGTCATGATTTACATTATTCGTGATAGTCATGAAACCACGTATCTCAAGTCAAGGAATCCATAAAATACCAATCCGTGAGTCCATCGTGTCAGAATCAATATAGAACACTAATATAACATGTATTACAGGATATATCAACATAATAAAACTATCAGAAAATGTACTCGCCTGATACCCTGAATGACTGATATGAATAGATGTTCGAACTGATGTCACAGAGTCCTAATTAGAGCAACACATGTTATAAAGAGTTCAATTTGAAATGATAGAAATTTACAATACAATCTACATGTTTCTAAGTCAATCAAGATCAAAGTCAACTCTTGGTCAACTCTAAGTCAACTCTGGTGCTTCTAGGGTTTTGGTCAAACTTAGATTAGTGGTCAACATCTATGATACTTAGGATATATTAATATATATACATACCACACATATCCTTATCCATATAGTACCACCCTAACACATACATATAGATATCATATATCAAGTATATACATATCCTCACTATGAACCATAACCTATATTTATATACTCTCATAATATATATAGATACTATATAACCCAAAAATATATATACCTATCTATATAACCCTTCCACAATCTAACATCACCTACTCAAACTCAAACACTTAGACACTAACCCACTAACACTAGGATACCATATCAACCTTGGTCATATCGGCATCCCAATACCAATACCTTGGTTGAAATCCAATACCTTAACTTGGATAAACCTAACCTTACCTTGATATCTTGATACCTTACCTTGGTACCTTGGTACCTTGATACCATACCTTGGTCATAAGGTAACCTAATATATTACCTTGAAGGTAAAGGTAATTCATATTTATCTTAAGATACTAACTTGGTATCATGAGATACCAAGATACCCCTCAAATATCTAATTAACTAACTATCTAATGTACTAACATAACATCTTAACTAATATCTAACATATAACCTATAGAGACTAACTTGCTAACATACTAATATCTAGAACTAACATAACCTACTAACATATCAATATCTAACATACTAGATATCTAACATCAACATATCAAATATCTAACAAAATACTAACCTCTACTATCTAACTAACACTCATACTAACAAATATTAACTAACAATAATATATATATGTAATATATCATACATATACTCGACAACCTATGATACCAACATTCACTTAATATTCATACTACATAGGCTCATAGGTTGCACAAAATACCTATATCGTATAGTCACTCTTCTACTTAAAATCAATAATGTACCAATTGGGCCTTCACTAAATTCTAGGATTATGTTGTATCCCTTCGTATTAGCTTTCCGAAACTTCAAACGGATCACATTTTCGTGTCCGGAAGCTCCCGAAATCGTGAAAATACCGAAACGCGTTCGTATTTCGTAGAGCTGACACTCAAATAGTTCTACAAAAATTTCTAGATTTTATTTGACCTATTAATATATATATATTTGTAAAGCTAACTTCAATACGGTTCTTTTTAAAAAAATGAAAGATTAATCGGAGTTCTAAGCTAAAAGTTATGATATTTCTAAGTTGCTATGACTACTAAAAATGTGGATGGATATTATGACGAATTTGGGTTGTTTGGACAAAAGAAACACATCTCTCTCCACACCACTCAAGACACACAATAAACCACACTTCCTTCTCCTCTAACACAAGTACACCACTAACAACATATCCACACACATCTAAATATATAAAATATATCTAACATACCTATTATATATATACAAAACAGTCCATTATATAAAAAGATACTAAAATGACAAGTTGAGGCTAAAAATATGACATGTAGACTAAACCACTTAGATTTAACTATGGGTATCCAAATGAAACTCATTCTAACCATCCTAACTAACATCAATCCATCCACTAACATGTCTAAAACTGAAATTAAAATACAATTAAACCTATTAGATATTAAACCAAACACATGAGGTATCCTAATTTGAAATCTAATAAGTAGGACACAAGACACAATTCTAACTTGCTTTAGAGAGCTCCAAATGGCCTCAAACTTGAATCTAAAGGGGTACATGCATGAGGGTGTATCCTATGGATTCAAAACTAACTAATATGCATAGAAAAATAATTTAGAGGATTGGTTTTACCAATTGGAAGTGGAATCCCAACGATACTCTCAAGGACACGACTCCGATAAGAAAATCCTTTCAAAATGGACACTCCTCCTTGCACTTTGCTTCAAATCTTTGCTAGAATGCTCCTTTGGTAGTATGAGAAGGTTGGATGGAAGTTTTGATGAAGGGATGTAAGGATTTGGAGATCAAATCAAAGAGAGAAGCTCTCTAATTTGAGGAAGAACACTTTGTGAATGAAAAGAAGCAAGATGGAATAAAATGAAAGGAAAAGAGACTAACCTACCTATAGTGGCTGCCATCATTTCCCTATTTGGACCTTAGAGGAAAGCCCAATAAGGCCCCTACTAATCCCCCTTGGTTAATTTTAAGTTAGGTTCAAGTTTGGGATCAAAATGGTTAAGTTTAAGCCTCTAACTTAACAAATCTAGCAAGTGGGATTAGTCTAAACTTACTAGCTTAATTAGTGGGGTTTGTGGGCCATGACTAACTAGTCTTGGGGTCTCGTATAGAGTCTAAGCTATCCGGGTCACTAACACAAGTCGGAACGAGATGAAAATCGAACCCGACTTAACAAATCCCATAAAATCAATATTAAAATATAAAAATTCCTAAAATATTAAAATATAAAAAATGACCAAAATCACAATATATCAATTTAAATATTATTAAAATAATCTAAAATTCATCAATTAATCAAAATCCTAAATAATTCAAAAGTCACAAAATGACCAAAATACCCTTAGCCGAAAAAGTGGTAATTAGCTAATCTAATCACGTGGGTTAGGCCTCCAATGTCATGGTTAGTCTTTAGGCTAAACAATTCTAAGGTTACACTAGCAAAATATCAAAATCACAATGCACTAATTTAAATAGTTTTAGATTAATTAAAATTTACCATAAATTATTATTATTAATATTAAATGATAAATTTTTACAAAAGTTTAAAATTACCCTCATTTAAGAAAAGTGGTGGTTACACAATGTATATATCTATATATGTGTACATACAACATATACACATTCATGTAAACCATTTCTAAAGGTTAAAACATCTCCCAAGTAGGATATTCCTCATGCTCCTGCTCAAGACTGAAGTTCAGTTCAGTCTAAAGGTCTGAACCCAGGGCCCCCAAGGCTCGAGCTCCCCCCACACATTAATGGCTAACTCAATCTTGAATATATATCCTAACTTTATATCCCAAAACCCTCACACATTACATACATTTAACTATGTATATACATAACACAGATATTAAAAGGGGCTACATGTCTGTAAGTTACTACATAAACATATACAAATACCAAGTATCCTTGTGTGTCCAAAATGACATACCAAGCCAGGGGTTTCATCACCTGTTGCCTACAGCAGATGCCAATGCTATTCGACTCCCCTAAATTACTGATACAAATTCCTTCCTCTATCTGCACTCACAAGATACTCTCAAGTGCATTGCATACCTATATCTCCTTCTTCTCTGTAATACTCTAAAGCCCTGCTCTAAAGCAAACTAAAAGAGATTGGTACCAACTCTTCTGGTCCTATGTATCAGAAAGGGATTGGTACCCTCAATTCGAGCCACCTATTTAGCGTGTTGATAAAGCCACAAAAAATTATATTACATCATTTTTTTGGGGGTGGGGGTGGGTTTGAACCAATCAGAAACCAGTGCCTCATAAAAATTAACAAGTAGGAATTTTCATAAACGGTCGGTTCAAAAATACCACAAAATTGATGTAAACACCGTAACCAAGCAGACCCTTAGTGTGACCAATTCTACTGCTCAACAGAAGTAGACAACCAAGAATGCACAGACCGCGAATGCACTGACTAATTCAATGCGGAAGTAGACAACCAAGAATGCACTGACCAATTCCATAACAGTGACGTCAATCGTCGATTGGAGCGTGCTCAACGGAATCCACTGCTCAATGCACATATTTATTATCAAATGAACAGTGTCAATCGTCGAATTGAGGGATTGGTACCCTCAATTCGAGCCCCCAAAATTACGCATTTGTATAAATATCAAATGTATGTCATTGAAAGTATGCATGCAAATTTGTTAATTTATTATCCAACACATAACAACATACGAAGAGAAGAATCCAAAATTTATTATACGAAGAGAACTTCATCGAGCAAGTTATACATAAATTTATCAAATAAAACATAGAAATTAGATGAACTTTTTCTTCAATACCTTCAATGCCTTCAACTGAAGGAGATTTGCTCACTTTCTGCTGATTGTTCCCAGTTTCTGCACAACACTAATTAAAAAAACTATTAGAACCCTAACCGTAAACTTGTCGAATAAAACAAATTAGAAGAAAACAGAAAATAGGACAGAAATCCTAACCCTAACCCTAACCCTAACCCAAATAGAAATAGGACAAAAATCATACGGTTTCTCTATGGGACAAAAATTAGAACCCTAACTGTAACATAACCCTAAACTTACAGAAATTAGAAAAAAACTTAGAACCCTAAACCTAACGTAACCCTAAACTACATACCTTGTCGTCGTCGGAAGATACTCAACGGCTCGAGGGTTTGGTAGGCGGAGGGAGACGCGGGAGTGGAGACTCGGAAAAGTTAGAGGAGAGATCGAGAGAGTGGAGACTCGGGAAACTTCTCTCTGAAAGAAAAGAGGAGGGAGAAGACAGAAGTAGTGAGAAAAGGGTTTTAGAGCGGGGCGCGGGAATTAAAAAGTTAGAGCGGGGGTTGGAGCGGCCAAAATTGCACTTTTTGTTCACTTTTATAATGGCTCCTTCAAACATCGTTACATATGTTCTAATTTTACATAACGTTTAGCACCAAAAAACGTTATGATAGACCAAACACTCTTCATACCCGTCATATTATGTGTTGTTGCGAAAATTCTGTGACGTTTATAAACGAACCGTTGTAATAAACTCTTTTCAAACGTCATAATATGGTACGTCATAATAGGGTCTTTTTCTTATAGTGTTTAGAAACTCATAGAAATTCTCCATCTCTCATAACAATTATTATTGGACCCTACACCATTAAATTGATACTTTTATTTTGTCACACCTAGGATAGAAATAGAGAATCATTGTAGAGTATATATATATATATATATATATATATATATATATATATATATATATATATATATATATATATATGTGTGTGTGTGTGTGTGTGTGTGTGTGTGTGTGTGTGTGTGTGTGTGGAGAATCTAAGGAGACACCAATAGAACAGTTGTCGCCGTTTGTCGCATGTCACAGCTGTTAGTGACATATTCAGCGACGGATTAGTGGTGATTTATGATACATGAATGAATGAGGACATGATAACTTTCCTCCAAAACTTCTTGATTCGTCGTTGTGGACTCACCGGCAATGAGATTTTGTTTTCCGACTTCCAGAGCACTAACAATGACGTCTACTGTCAGAGCATCTCCAACCCTATTGTCTTGTTAAGTGTTGTGAGTCTTAGGTGGCTCCTATGTGGCATGAGCCACAAGACAATGTCTTGTTTATGTGGCAAAATTATATCTCAAAAGACAATAAGATAGAAAAACTCTCTCCAATGCAAAAGTATTGAGAAGACAATAAAAAGTATTTTTTTCAACTTCCAAGGCAACTTTTAAGACAACTACTCATTTTCTTTCTTTTTTCTAATATTTTTTATTCATAATTGATGACATGGAAGAGAAGACATTGTCAAGTGCATTGTCTAGAACAAGACAATCAACTTCACAATGTCTTCTTTAATTTTTGCCACATAAGCTTCACAATTGACTTGACAATTGCATTGGAGAAGAACTTTTGAATAAAATTTTATCATTCCTATGTGGCAACAACTTTTTTCCAAAGTCACAATAGGGTTGGAGATGCTCTCATATGTTCATTTTTTTCATGTCGTTGCACAGATTGAAAAATGATTGAGATTGTTCTAAAAGAAAATAAGAAAACGATAAAAGAACTGTAGATATTTATGTCGAGAACATAAGGACGAGTTGTAATGGATCGGGTATCGTGTTGACCTACGTGATCCAACGACCCACTACTAATTGGATTAACTTTTTTGGGCCGGGTCGTCATCATTCCCACTTAGCAACATATTAGAAAAAGTGAAGTTGCATGTGCATCTCCAGGGATCCAAAACAACAAAAGTTGTATAGCTATTGGGCCCACCGCCACCTTGTTGGCAACCCTTTGGGCCCCACACCGAGGCCGAACGTTCGGAACCAGCGGTGGAAATTTACTCGCCGGATCCGCGCGAGCTATGGAGACGTTGATGTCGCTTTCCCGAGTCAGGAGTTCCGTCCAAGCCAGGTGGGCCCCACGGCACGTGATCTTTTCCACGGGGATTGGTGCGCCCATCTTAAGCTGTCAGGCCACGTGGGCCCGTATCTCACTCTTAATCTCGTCCTTCTAATCACGCGATTAAATGATCGAGGTAATCCGCTGTTAAACTTGTTCCATGGTTCACGTAGGAACAACCGCTCACAGATCGCCACGTGTAAGACTGCACGTGTCAAGTTTCAGGAGATTTGGCACGGGTGTTGGAGACCCGGTCCGGAGGAGAGTTCGCTGAGCGGAAGGTTGGGGGATATTCATTATTCTATTAGAAGATTACTGTTCCTATTAGTACGTGTCGAGTTGGAACTTTTTGACTCCCAAAAGTATCACTTCCAGCTTTGTTAATTACGGATGTGACACTGAAACTTGAGGAATTGCTAGATAAATGGATAAACAACCTTTGACATTACTAAAATTGCATGTTTAGTCTTTTTTTGCGTATATTTTAAAATTTTTTTTTTCTTTTCCATGGAAACCTATGACTACAATGGTCTTCTTACCTTATTGCATTAGGTGATACTAATGTTTGCATGACCTTTGCTCAAAGCTATAACATTTTATTTTATTTTATTAAAAACAATTGTGTTCCGTGCTCGATCTCTTCTTTATTCGTTGTTCTCAACCATTGTACCATCCAGGATCGGTCCTGAAATTTAGAGAGCCATGTTCAAAAAATGAAGATATGATTTAGTTTACTTAAACATAAAAACAAAAAATTGACGACGTTATATCTTAATGATGCAAGTTTAATTTAATTGTCTTACAAAAATGTCACAAAATTAATAACACAATATCGCTTAACTTCCATGTAGGATAGAAATTGCTAAATATTAGAAAAATATTACTTAAATTTGTAAAATCTCCATAAACTCGTTTGTAGAAGAAGCTTATTAGCAAGAATAAGACAAAACATGTTGATCAAAATATTCGATATACATAATAGATGAATTTTTTTGATACAAAAATATTTTTATTTTAACAATTTTTTATTTCAAAAATTTATGTTTTACTTGTTATGATTATGTTAAAAAAATATATCAAGTTATTTCTTCTAAGTTTCAACCTAGCTCGTACATTTTTTTCGCAAATGCTATAGATTTCTGGCATGTAAAAGTTATTTTAACAAAATAATTCAATTAATATGCATAAAAAAACCATATTTTTTTCCAAAAAACTTGTATTTTACTTGTTAATTAAGATGTTTTTTCAAATAATATATCGAGTTATTTCTTGTAATCTAGTTTTTTTTTTACAGTAGCGACAGTTTTTTTGCGTAAAATTATTTTCACAAAACAAATTCAAATGTTACTGGATAAGCATGTCTCTACTAATCAAATTATTCATTCAAAGGTTAAAAAAAAAAAAAAAAATGTACATAAAAATAGAAAAAAAATATAAATATATTATTATGAAATGGATCGATGTAAGGGTTAAACCTTGGACCTTTAACTTGCAAACCAAACACTCAACAATTTGAGCTACATCCTGACTTTGTCTTATTTAATTATTTATTATAAAAAGAATAATAAAGAACTTCCAAAAGTGAGGGTTCTATATTAGATGGTCATGTTTGTTCGCTCCAGATGACTAGATGAGCTGTTCAGAACTGGGTCTGGAACCACCCCAATAATCATTACATTTAAATAAAATTTTTAAGTACAACTCTCTTTTTTTCTTTTTTTTTGTAATTGTATCATAATCAATCAGGAACTCGAGTGAGACTCTAGGTTTGGTCAGCGTAATGTTAATTCCGACTACGGATCCTCTAGTCTTATGAGTCAGATAATAATTGTTAATTTTATAGAAAGATAATGCGGTTTACATGTTCATAAGAAACTTTGAATACATATCATATTCGGAAATTTTCAACAACAATGTACAAGAAGTAAAACTTTAAAGTTTTCTATAGTTATCATTTTTTTTACATGTTCGATAATATGCACGAAATTTTGTGTATGCTGTATTGTATGTCTGTTGGATCCACTATCCCCAACTTTCATCATTATTATAAATAAAATGAATAATACGTCCATGTAGCTCAATCCACTGATTTTTCGTCACCCAGCCATAGTCTTATACCTCTCATCGTTAACCACAAGGGCCACTCAAGTTCGGTATATACTTATCTTTAACTAACGAAATTGAGTCGAGATTTGTGCATGGTAGAATTCATATGGATCAAGACCATAGACGTTTTAAGGATCGTGTCTACTTCTGATGCCAGTCTAATCTGATCTTGATTTGTATCATATAAATACCTAAGTCAAAATCACGTACAATAAAAATCGATTTCTAAATACTTTTCCCGTTGTTATGTTCATCCATGAATTGGATCACTTAATACTTTTTTTGTTACTGCTAGCATAAAAAAAAAAGAAAAAAATATATTTTTCTTTTCGTACAGTTGGACTCGAATTGAATGACCTATCTTTTATTCAAGAACACCAACCACAATTGTTGAATCATTCTATGAGAAAAAAGAGAAGAACATCTTAAAAAGAGCTTCATTTCTTGTGTTCAATGTTTTAAAAATCGGACTTGACTGTTCAACCGGTTGATCCGTAAACCGATAGCTTTTTTCAGTCTTTATCAATGTTGACCAAATGTATTTTAGATAGTAAGTGAATATTTTTGTAAAAATTAGTATCCATAAAAAATTAAACTTGGACCACTTAAATTAATTCAGCATTTGAACCCATTGTTGATTCAATTTGACCTGACCCAATGCCTTGTCTGGTCGATCTCTAGTTCGATTTTTAAACACTGCCGCATGTGTTACCAAACAAGTTGTTATTTTAAAAACTGGAAATTGCTGAGAAACCCAATTTCGGGGTGGACTTTTATGAAATGCCCACCCGCTGGATGAGTTTTATGAAATACCCAGAATTAAGTATTTTCACGTTAAATATTCCAAGATTCCCTTTTAGATGCCACCCGCTGGAAACTGCTATTTTTATAATACCGAAACTACCCTTCCGCGCGAATTGGTCATTTATATGTATTTGAATTCAAAAAACTCAGATCTGGATTGCGATTTTCGTCTTCTTCTTCACGGAAAATCTGAATTCCATTGCTCTCATCTTCAGCAGAGATCGCAAAAATCGTTCGTAGTTCGGTGTGCTTTTCTTCGGTCGAACTCAGATCATCGCTCGTCATCATCATCACCATCATCATCATCTTTATCGTGGAGACATTTGAAGTTTTCCGACGATTAGGTCAATTGTGGAGAGAAGATCGTTCTTCTTCTTTTCCATAAGAATTATCATCGCTTTGAAAGAAGAACGAAACTCTTTATTCCTGAAAAAACTAAATTACACGGAGAATGGCCATTCTCCTACGTTTTAACACTGGAAATGACCATTCTCCGTGTAAATTAACACGGAGAATGCCATTCTCCGTTTTATTTAAAACGGAGAATGACATTCTCCGTGTTTCTAACACGGAGAATGACCATTCTCCGTGTTTCTAACACGGAGAATGACCATTCTCCTGCGTTTTAACACTGGAATGATCATTCTCCGTGCTAAATTACACGGAGAATGACAATTCTCCATTTTATTTAACACGGAGAATGTCATTCTCCGTGTTTCTAACACGGAGAATGGCCATTCTCCTGCGTTTTAACACTGAAATGACCATTCTCCGTGCTAAATTACACGGAGAATGACCATTCTCCGTTTTATTTAACACGGAGAACGTCATTCTCCGTTTTATTTAACACGGAGAATGACATTCTCCGTGTTTCTAGCACGGAGAATGGCCATTCTCCTGCGCTTTAACACTGAAATAACCATTCTCCATACTAAATTATACGGAGAATGCTATTCTCCGTTTTATTTAACACGGAGAATAACATTCTCCGTTTTATTTAACACGGAGAATGGCATTCTCCGTGTTTCTAACACGGAGAATGGTCATTCTCCTGTGTTTTAACACTGGAATGACCATTCTCCGTGATAAACTATACGGAGAATGGCATTCTCCGTGTAAATTAAGACGGAGAATAGTCATTCTCCGTGTAATTTAGCACGGAGAATGGTCATTCTCCGTGTAAATTAAGACGGAGAATGCCATTCTCCGTGTTACTAACACAGAGAATGACTATTCTCCGTGTAAATTAAGACGGAGAATGACATTCTCCGTGTCACTAACACGGAGAATGACCACCCTCATGCGAAATTAACATTTTTCGTGTTCTAACACGGAGAATGACCATTCTCCTGTATTTTATGGTCAGTTGAAACTTTGGAGGGCCATAACTTTTGACTGGGAGGTCGAAACGAGGTCTCGTTTGTCGCAAAATGAGGGTATCGTCGAGGAGACTGAAAGTAACCGTTTTACCGTTAGACGGTCTTCTGAAATTTTAGAATCGCAAAAAAATGATGTTTGGACCTCCGTTTTAGCACTTTTGCCGTTTGTCCCGGTCTTTCCGAAATTTTCCGACGAGTTTTTGAAGATTTTTGAGGAGAAAACCTAGATTCGAAAGTGAGCAGCGTATGGAAGAAGATGAAGTATCGAAACGTTTTTTTTAAGAGCAGTTTCGTAGGTGTTTTCAATAAATTAAAAGGAAGGGCAAAATGGTCATTTGGAATCCGCTTTGGATAAGTTTCTCTAATTCTGGGCACGCGATGATAGTTTTTTTAGCGGTGAATTTTACATAAAACTTTTTTAGTTTTTGGGCATTTCATAAATTGTCCCTTTTAAAAATAGCGGAAAACTGGCACAATCCAATATTGAGGATACTTTCTAGTGTCCAGAATGTTTAATCAATAATTAACTAAATAACAACTAATCAGAAGGTATTTTCGTAATTAAGTATAAACCAAAGTGCCCTTTAAACACGAAGCACTAGTTTCTTTCTCGTATCATGATCCTCTTCCTATTTAAATCTTCTGCGTCCATAACAAAATCTGCAACTTACAGGAGAAAAAAAAATCCTCGATAATTCTCTCCACCTACAATGGCGATGGCGTCGATCGGAGTCTCCAAATTTCCGACCTCGAAAACCCTAATTTCTCCGACGCCGGCCAGATCCCAAGCCCGATCCCTCGGATTCGCGAGCTCCCGGCTCTCCGGCGAGAGGCTGGGCTCGAGAGCGGCTTTCCGGCGAGGGAAGGGAGGTTCCGGCGGGAGAACGCCGGTCCTGGTGTCTCCGAAGGCGGTTTCGGACTCGCAGAACTCGCAGACTTGCCTCGATCCCGATGCCAGCCGGGTGAGTTTCCGAATCCCTGCGTTGGACTCTCGTTTACGTGGACTCGATTCTTGAACGCCAGAGGTCTTGTTCATAATTAGTTTTGAATTGATTATGAAGTTTGTGAAATTGTAGCATTGCGCTCAGAATCGGAAATTATGTAGTTTCTAGTAGTATCAATTTTGTTTGTGAAATTGTTAGATTTTTATTGTTAAGAAATAAATACAGTGACCCCACGTTTCATGAGTTTTACAGGAACTATTCACCATCCCTCTCCTTTATAAATTTTATAAAACATAGGAATTGTCAGTGTTATATGTTTCTATAGAAAATATATCTACTATTATGATGCGGCTTAGAAACGGCTCAAAAATAAGCCGTCTAAGCTGCATGTATATCATCATATAAATTAATTAAAAAATAACTAAATAACTACCAAAATACTCCACTCATTATTTTAAAAAGAACTTAACAAAGCATTTAACTACCTAATTTTAACTACCTAATATGATATATTTATAATTAAATAACTTTAAATCAAGTGGTTAAAGTTGAAGGCATTTTCCATGATTGCTTGTGTCCAAATCCTAGGAATAATATTTCTGTATAATAAATTTATAATTATTTTTTACACACGTGCAATGAACGTGCACGTCACTAGTAAACTATAGGGATGGTCTGTGTAATTAGTTTCAAAGTAGGGATAATTTATGTAATAAGTGTAAAACTTAGGAGTAGTTAACTCAATTTTCCCTATTGTTAAAGTTATAATCTTGAGTTGACGGAGCTGCAGCATTATGACCGGAGATGCGCCGTTGTGGAACTTGGAATCTTTTTAGGGTTTTAAATGGAATTTTTTGGGGCTTTTGTGTAGTAATGCAATATTGATGTAAAAAAAAAAGAAAAAGAATTTGAGAACTCTATGGATGTCAATGCTGAAACTGGACATTTTAACCTTTTAGTTGTGAAATTTTAATTTAGGAGAGAATAAAAAAAATTTACGGAAAAAGGATGCTCCAAAGTTGTTGTATTATATCATATCCGCATCGGTGTATATCGGACACGACATGGACACTCCAAATTACACTGGCGTTCAGAAAATAATGTCTTATCCGTGTAGCCGTATCATATTCGCATCCATGCAAAATAAGATTTCACCAAAATGTTTGGCAATCTGTTTCATTTCTTGGTACTAGTCATTTCATACAAATGCTTTGATCATGAGCTTCAAATGGTAAGAACATGACAGAGTTAATCATTACACTGAGAGATCTGTAATTACTTAACTTTGAGTACAGGGTTAACTCACACATAGTTCGGCCTATGACTTAATTTAAAGTGCAAAAAATTTCAGAGGTAATGAAGGATCTTTGAGTAATATTCTCCTCGATGGTTTAGTGTCCTAAGATTTGAAGGTTGTATGTATCTTTGTAGGCATTTCATCAATTCAAGGCTCTAAGCCACAATTACTTAGAAGCATGAAACTCCTAGAAGGTCAAGAATCATAGTAAGAACCTCGAATCAACGGTTCTTACTTGGGAGCTCGTTGGGAGCTTGCTTCCCTGATGACGGAAGCTCGTTTCTCCGGTGATGAGAGCGCGTTTTTCCGATGACATGTGAGCTTCCCACAATATGACTACAATTTTAAAAGAGGACATAATTTTGGGAAGAAAGTTAAAATTTTTTTAATACACATTTATTAAAATACCAATAAACTAAAGATTATTTACCTTGACATCATAAAAATCAACATGCGGATGATCTCTTTGTAACTTTGAACTGAACTTTATAAATTTAAATAAATATTAAGATATTTATAAGTTTTGACAATAATAATTAATATACACAAAAAAAATTATTAGCGCACGCCAGGGCCGGGCCGGAATATTTTAATGGCCAGGACGAAATTCAAATTGATGCCCCATGTCCAAAGGATATATTGCAATGAAGTTTCATTTTTTTGGGGAAGATTTAATATTTCATTATCATAAACGTAATTTACATTTAGGGTCTCATTAAAACCTTGCTTCCCTCAAGGAAAGAGTACCCTAGCAATTTAAGCACAAACATTTTGATCGCGTTTAAACACAGTATCATCATAATGCTCTACAAAATCAACAAAAAAAACTCCTAGAAACAAGAAACCTAATAATGACTTTGTAGTGCAGCACCAACGTCTTCGCACTCCAAAATAAGGACCCACATCTGCATAAGAAAACAAACAAACAAGAACTCAGCCACAAAGTATCATCTCAAAAAATGTTTCCTCCTTGAATTTTGAGAAGCAAATTCATCAATGATGTCTGCATATTCAATAGTTTCCAGCATATCTTTTTCAATGCAGATAATTGCTAATCCATTTAGCCTATCTTGAGTCATAGTGGTACCAAGTAAGATTTTAATAATTTTAATTTAGAGAAACTTCTTTCTGCAGAGGCCACAGTTGTCACGTCCCAATTCCGTAGAATCGATAGTCGTCTCCCGGACGTGATGCCGTGCGAACCTAAGTTGCGATCGCACAAGGCATAGTCATAAGGTTATCCGAAACACAACATCAAGTTAGAGTACGCAGAGAAATTGATCGACACATTTGAAATAGAAATAAACTTTTCATTGATAATAAAAATTTCATTTACATTGACCTTCATTTACATTCTCCATTACAATCATTGCCGTGCGAGCTACAACATGACTCGACTTACAAAACGAATGATGATGAGATAGTCGTTCCATACATTACATCCCTTTTTACAAGCAAAAACCATTACACTTTCCACCTGCTATCGAGGGAAGCCGAGCCGCCATCTTTTCTTCTTTTTGTACTGAGTGCGGAGTCTTCAAAAGGATTCAGGAACTAGCCTTCAAAACGCAGACGATGCTTCAAAAGTGTTTGCGCCGTCTTGAGCTTTAAGTGGCACGTCCTTCGTGGTTCGGGGTACCTGCGTGGAGAGCGAGGATCAGTACATTACACTTTGTACTGATGCGTGGCTATTTAAGTTCCAAGCTCTCATTTGGTTGAAGAGTTTATATGACTTCGTGTATGAATGTTTCTAACCATCCTAATGAATTTCAAACAAGCATATGACAAGCATAGTGTGAAATACGTTGGAACTTACCCACGACGGTCCGCGCCGCGCCTTATGAGACTTACCATGTTCTTCCCTGTCAATTGTTATCATTTACATATGCAATTCGTATATGTGAAGGTCACTGGCACCACAAGCCATTTTGGACTATAGCTGGGTTAGACGGCGACCCTTTCAGCGCGGGTAGCGAGCCCCGCTGCAAGTTCTCCCGACTAACCATATTTTTGCTTTAGTCGAGCTCAGCTATCTTTTGCTTCCTCCTAGGCCGAAACGATCCCGTGTCTCGGGGTATCGCTCGAGGAAGCCATTCCTCGTGCACGAGTTGTCCAATGACCGTGCAAAGACAATTTTAGTTATTAAGATATAGCCTACATTCTCTTTGAAACTTGCTCATTTTATCGTGTCCGTGCCCTTGCATCTATTCTTTCATTCGCAACAACATCATTGATTTTTCTAAGAAGGGGTCGAGAAGAGAAAGGTCAGCCACTCACCTTGAGTTTACTTTCTTCGAGAGAACTTGTTGGTCGTGCTAGACGTCGCCTACGCGATTACCTGAAATCGCACAAGCAACCGATTAGAACACTGCATTATTCAAGAAGTTCGATAGGAAATGCGAGTTCGAAATGCAAGCCATGAAAACCATCGAAAACATTTACGAAAACGCATTCAGAAAATAAAGCCAAAACCAACGCAAGCGGCGTAAAAAGCAGAGCAACGGGAGGTCTCTCCCGACTCATCTGCATAGTCAATCCTTGAGGCGCAACCCGCTGAATATGGGACTTGGTTCCGAAGAAGCCATTCCATAACGGAAAATGGATCTTGATTCAACCGTTCCCGTTCGATCGACTCGATCGATCTCGACCTATCAGTCCCGACCGAATCGATAGCGACAGTGTTCCTTTCTCGTGCACCCCGTGGACGGAGAACGGGGCACGATGTAGGGACGGGGCACTACACCATAACCAACTAAGAAAAAGTTTCGTCCTCGAAACTTAAGAATAGAACCTACCTCTACGAGAACAACGAAGGAAAATTTTCTTTCATTTCTGACTCAAGCTCCCACGTCGACTCTTCGACCGAATAGTTTCTCCAGAGGACGCAGACGAGAGGAATAACACGTTTGCGGAGAAGTTTATCTCTGCGCTCCAATATTTGTACGGGCTCTTCAACATATGACAAGTCCGCCTTCAGATCCAGCTGACCCAAATCTACTACGTGGTTCGGATCGTGCACGTACTTCCGCAATTGTGAGACGTGGAAGACGTCGTGTACCTCCGACAACGCAGGCGACAAGGCGATTTGGTAAGCTACCGGGGCGACTCGCTTCAATATTTCGAACGGGCCAACAAATCTTGGGCTCAACTTCCCTTTCGCACCGAACCTGGAAACTTCACGCATGGGCATGACTTTCAAGAATACATGATCGTCTTCCGAGAACTCGAGGGGGCGTCGGTGCGTGTCGGCATAGCTCTTCTGCCAGCTTTGTGCTATCTTCAATCTCTCCCGTATTAACTTGACCTTCTGCACAGTCTGCTCCACCATCTCCGAACCAAGTATCTGTCGCTCCCGACTTCATCCCAGCAAATGAACGATCTATACTTCCGGCCGTACAAAGCTTCATACGGCGCCATTTGGATGCTGGACTGGTAGCTGTTGTTGTATGCAAACTCGGCCAACGGTAGATGGACATCCCCGCTTGACTTCAAGTCGATCGCACAGAGTCGTAACATGTCTTCGAGAATCTGGTTCATCTGCTCTGTTTGGCCCTCAGTCTGAGGATGGTAAGTTGACCTAAACTTCAACTTGGTCCCCAACGCTGAATGAAGACTACTCCAGAAGCGTGCCACGAACCGTCCATCCCGATCAGAGACGATAGATACTGGCACCCCGTGCAGCCGAACTATTTCATCAAGGTATATTTGAGCAAGGCGGTCGACGCTCCAAGTAACTTTGATGGCGATGAAGTGAGCTGACTTGGTTAGTCGATCGACGATGACCCAGATGGCGTCGTTTTTCCGCGGCATCCTCGGCAAGCCAACAACGAAGTCCATAGTGACATGATCCCATTTCCACTCTAGAATGGCAAGGTTCTGCATCTCCCCGTCCGGTCGCTGGTGATCGGCTTTGACTTGCTGACATGCCATACACTTCGACACAAAGAGCGCTACGTCCCTCTTCATGCCGTGCCACCAAAAGACAACGCGGAGGTCCTTATACATTTTGGTGCTACCAGGATGCAAAGAATATTTTGCATAATGCGTCTCCGACATTATCTCCTTTCTAAGTTCTGCGTCATCCGGAACGCATAGCCGTCCCTTCACTCGCAACACTCCCGACTCGTCCTCTGCAAAGTCGGACGCTTTTTCTGTCGATATCAGCTTTCGCATCTTCTTTAGGTATGGGTCGTCCTTCTGAGCAGACTTGATCCTCTCCAGTAGGCTCGGTTCCACCCGCAGTTGCGACAGTTTCACGTCTCTGAAACGAACTCGGAATTCAATGCCAATTCCTTCCAAGTCACGCAGCAGTCGATCGTTGATGCATAACGAAGCTAAGTACTTCCGGCTCAGCGCATCCGCTACAATATTTCCTTTGTCCGGCGTGTAGTCGATTGATAAGTCATAGTCTTTGATCAGTTCGAGCCATCGCTTCTGCCACAAATTCAGTTCTTTCTGGGTGAAGAGATACTTGAGGCTTTTGTGGTCCGCATAAATCATGCACGCCACGCCATAGAGATAGTGACGCCACAGCTTCAACGCAAACACAATCGCTGCTAGTTCTAGGTCGTGCGTGGGGTAGTTCTTCTCGTGCGGCTTCAACTGCCGGGAAGCAAAAGATATCACCTTATCCCGCTGCATGAGCACACACCCCAAGCCCTGGCCAGAAGCATTGCTGAAGATTTGAAATCCCTCCGTCCCTTCAGGAAGTGCAAGTATCGGGGCCGAAACGAGTCGTTGTTTGAGCTCCTGGAAGGAAGCTTCACAGTCGTCTGACCACTTGAATGCGACTCCTTTCTGGGTGAGGCGAGTCAACGGCGATGTAATCTTCGCGAAGTCCTTCAAGCGTCGATAGTATCCCGCCAAGCCTAGGAAGCTTCGAATTTCGCTAACTGATGCGGGCCGTTTCCAATCAGCAACTGCCTCGACTTTCTTCGAATCGACTGCGATGTCCGCGACGGAGATGATGTGCCCAAGGAATGAGACGCTGTTCAGCCAGAATTCGCACTTGCTCATCTTCGCATACAACTGATTCTCTCGAAGGGTTTGGAGTACCGTCCGCAGGTGCTCTGCATGTTGCGCTCGATCCTTCGAGTAGGCGAGGATGTCGTCGATGAAGACTACTACGAATTTGTCAACGAACGGACGAAACACCCGATTCATTAGATCCATGAAGACGGCAGGGACGTTTGTCAGACCGAACGGCATTACCAAGAACTCGTAGTGGCCGTAACGAGTACGGAAGGCAGACTTCGGCACGTCATCTGGCTTGACTTTGAGTTGGTGATAACGCGATCGCAGATCAATCTTCGAAAACACCGTTGCACCTTGGAGCTGGTCGAACAAGTCGTCGATGCGGGGCAGGGGATATTTGTTCCAGACGGTGGCTTTATTCAATTCCCGATAGTCGATGTAGAGCCGTATCGATCCATCATTCTTCTTTACAAATAGCACGGGCGCACCCCACGGCGAGACCCTCGGACGGATGAACCCTTTGTCAAGTAATTCTTGTAGTTGTGCCTTCAGTTCTTTCAATTCTGCAGGGGTCATTCTGTACGGAGCTTTCGAGATCGGCCGAGTGTTAGGAAATGTGTCGATGGTGAACTCTATTCTTCGATCGGGCGGCATGCCGGGTAGCTCGTCTGAGAATTCTCCCATAACGTCGGTCTGACCCGCGTTTGCACAATCCTGTCTCATGTCACGAACGGACGCTAAGTAGCCTTCGCACCCGGAACGAAGCAGCTTCCGAGCAGAGATTGTCGAGATCACCATGCAAGCCGGTGATGCTTCACCACACGTATAGCAGAATTCAGGCACTCCAGGTATGTGGAAGGTGACCTTCTTTCCTGCGCAATCGATGGTAGCGTTGCAAGGACCGAGCCAATCCATACCCAGTATGATGTCGAAGTCCTTCATGTCTAGAACTATTGCATTAAGATCGATCTTTTGACCCCCAATACAGATGATCCCGTCGCCGCAGGCTAAATTTGTGAGTAGTGGTGTGCCCGAGGGTGTGCTTATGCTAAGGTCGAGATCTAATGATATTATAGAAAATTTGTGCTCGACGGCAAAGTCCGTCGATATAAAACTATGCGAAGCGCCTGAATCAAATAGCACACGAGCAGGCACATTATTGAAATTTAGTATACCTGACACTACTATATCTGATGCAAGTGCTTCATCTCGAGTCATGGCGTAGACGCGGCCCTGGGTATTGGGGCGACGATCCTGGCCATTCTGTTGCACGGGTTGAGAAGCTCGAGGAGCTGGGCCTCGATTTTGATGATTTGGTTGTGGCAGAGCGTCTCGTCTTCGCAGTCGGGAATAACAATCTTTAGCGTAGTGTCCCTTTTTTCTGCAAAAGTTACAATCTACGTTCGAGGTACGGCACTCGCTGGCATCGTGTCCGATGAAATTGCATTTTGTGCAACGAGACCTAGTGCTTTGTCCTTGGTTGCCCCCGTTGTTCGGACGCTTTGCAGTGTGATTGTTGCCTCCCGTATAGCTAGGACGTTTGTGATTGGAGTGATGCACAACGTCAGCAGCAACGGAAGGATGCAGGCTCTCAAGACGGAGAGCGTGATTCAGAGCCTCGCCCGTGGTCTTGTACTCCGGGACCCCGACATGCGTACCGATAGAGTGTCGCAGACCCACTTCGAACCTTCGCACACGGCACTCCTCTGTAGGAAGAAACGCACCTGCAAATTTGGACAACTTGTTGAATTCTGCGGCATACTGTTCTACTGTCCGGTTCCCTTGTCTCAACTGCATGAACTCATTCTCCTTCGCTTGACGAACGGCTGACGAAAGGTACTCGACTTCAAAAGCTTTGCGGAACGTGGCCCAAGAGATCGGCGCTGTGTTGTTGTCGCGTTGGATCGCTCGCTTGTGCACGGCCCACCAGTCGTGCGCGTTCAACCGTAGTAGTTGAAGTTGTGCGCAGGGGACTTGTTTTGATTCTTCAATACCGAGGAGCTCGAAGTGATCTTCCAGCTCTTCCAACCAGTCGATCGCCATGAAAGGGCCTTCGGTATCGCTGAAGGAAGTGCGGCACACTTTCTTGAATTCTGACACTTCAAAGTTGTACTTTTTCGGTGCCGCCGGTTGACGCTTGGGCTTCTCCGTGTCGACTTCAATGGGTTGGACCGTCGGCACGGTGACAGTAGGTACGGTGACGGTAGGCGCTGTCGCAGAATTTTTATTAGCCATAATTGTCTGGACGATCTGATGCAGAGTATCCAGCTGCTTTTGTTGAAGTTTAGCTTGTGCGTCGAAGCGAGCTTCGAATTGGGCATGCCGTGCCTCTGTCTGCTGATGTCGGGTCTCGGACTGGTTCCGCTGCGCCTCCATCATGCGCAGCATCCTTTCGATGGTACTGTTAGAAGGTCCGGCCCGCGAACGACGCGAACTACTAGAGCCGCTAGAAGCGCTCTGCTCTTGCTCGGCCGTGGGTTCCGGCACTTCTGCAATACGAAGGCAAACGCATCAGTCACAAATTATTACGGACTCATTGTATGGAACAACTTATCTCATCGATGCGAGGTCAAAGGTTTGAAACTCTAGACGCGAGGCCAAAGAATGTAAAATCGTACTTTGATACCATTATGTCACGCTCCGATTCCGTAGAATCGATAGTCGTCCCCCGGACGTGATGCCGTGCGAACCTAAGTTGCGATCGCACAAGGCATAGTCATAAGGTTATCCGAAACACAACATCAAGTTAGAGTACGCAGAGAAATTGATCGACACATTTGAAATAGAAATAAACTTTTCATTGATAATAAAAACTTCATTTACATTGACTCTATTACAATCATTGTCGCGCGGGCTACAACATGATTCAACTTACAAAACGAACGCTGATGAGATAGTCGTTCCATACATTACATCCCTTTTTACAAGCAAAAACCATTACACTTTCCACCTGCTATCGAGGGAAGCCGAGTCGCCATCTTTTCTTCTTTTTGTACTGAGTGCGGAGTCTTCAAAAGGATTCAGGAACAAGCCTTCAAAACGCGGACGAGGCTTCAAAAGTGTTCGCGCCGCCTTGACCTTTAAGTGGCACGCCCTTCGTGGTTCGGGGTACCTGTGTGGAGTGCGAGGATCAGTACATTACACTTTGTACTGGTGCGTGGCTATTTAAGTTCCAAGCTCTCATTTGGTTGAAGAGTTTATATGACTTCGTGTATGAATGTTTCTAACCATCCAAATAAATTTCAAATAAGCATATGACAAGCATAGTGTGAAATACGTTGGAACTTACCTACGGCGGTCCGCGCCGCACCTTATGAGACTTACCATGTTCTTCCCTGTCAATTGTTATCATTTACATATGTAATTCGTATATGTGAAGGTCACTGGCACCACAAGCCATTTTGGACTATAGCTGGGTTAGACGGCGACCCTTTCAGCGCGAGTAGCTAGCCCCGCTGCAAGTTCTCCTGACTAACCATATTTTTGCTTTCGTCGAGCTCAGCTATCTTTTGCTTCCTCCTAGGCCGAAACGATCCCGTGTCTCGGGGTATCGTTCGAAGAAGCCGTTCCTCGTGCACGAGTTGTCCAATGACCGTGCAAAGACAATTTTAGTTATTAAGATATAGCCTACATTCTTTTTGAAACTTGCTCATTTTATCGTGTCCGTGCCCTTGCATCTATTCTTTCATTCGCAACAACATCATTGATTTTTCTAAGAAGGGGTCGAGAAGAGAAATGTCAGCCACTCACCTCGAGTTTACTTCTTCGAGAGAACTTGTTGGTCACGCTAGACGTCGCCTATGCGATTACCTGAAATCGCACAAGCAACCGATTAGAACGCTGCATTATTCAAGATGTTCGATAGGAAATGCGAGTTCGAAATGCAAGCCATGAAAACCATCGAAAACATTCACGAAAACACATTCAGAAAATAAAGCCAAAACCAACGCAAGCGGCGTGAAAAGCAGAGCAACGGGAGGTCTCTCCCGACTCAGCCGCAGAGTCAATCCTTGAGGCGCAACCCGTTGAATATGGGACTTGGTTCTGAAGAAGCCATTCCATAACGGGAATGGATCTTGATTCAACCGTTCCCGTTCGATCGATTCGATCAATCCCGACCTATCGGTCCCGACCGAATCGATAGCGACAGTGTTCCTTTCTCGCGCACCCCATAGACGAAGAACGGGACACGATGTAGGGACGGGACACTACAACAGTCACAGGTAAAGTCAACAAAATTCTATATGCAATCATCGCATTTGGAAAGATATCCATACGCTTCAAATACTCTAGAATTCTAATTGATGTCCATGGCTTATCTGTATCATATGATTCACTAGGCAAAGTGACTTGTAATATTTGCATCTCTGAATATAAGTCCTTTAAATCAAAATCAGAAGTGTCACCATTTTTCAGTGCAAGATGAAGGTTCTCACAAGAATATTTCAATTCATCATCATCCAAGGATTTTAACTTTGCTACATCAAAAATAAACCAAAAAATAGATTGATGAATATGTAATTGTTCAAACCTCTCTCTTAATTCAGAAATAGCAATATCAACTATCACAAGAAAATAATCTGTTCTAAATGACTCTTCAGCTGATTGTTTTTCTCTTTCGGTATTACCAATTTCATCAAAATGTCTTTTTCTACAAGCATGATGCTTAACAGGAAAAACATGCTCAATTTCCATTTTTAATGCCATTTCTTTCGCCTCAACCATGGCAGAATTAAACCCATTTTTCCTGTAATTTTCAAAAAAAATTACAAGTCCTTGCAAACATGTTACGGCAATATCAATACTCGTATCTTCATATTGTAGTGTCTTACTAACCATGTTAATCTTTACAAGAATTTCATACCAAATAACCAAGCTCAAAATAAAATCGAAACTGGAAAGCTCTTTATTAGCTAAAATATCAGCATTCCTACTCAGCTCAACATCATCACTAATCTCTGCTAATTTTCTTAGTGCCTCTCTAATTTCAGAAACTTGAGATTTTATCGCTTTCACGCTTTCTACATGACTTTTCCAGCGTGTAGTAGACAATGATTTTAATGTTAAACCATCTACATAATCACGCAAAACAGCCCAACGTTTTGTAGAATTGGCAAATATAGTATTTAGGCATCGACAAGCTCCAAAAAAAGATTTTGATTTAACACACGAGGATGCCATATCACAAAGAACTAAATTAAGAGAATGACAACCACAAGGCATGTAAAAAGTTCTAGGATTAATGTCGAGTAATCTTTTTTGCACGCCCTGATTTTTTTCTTTTCATATTAGATCCATTGTCATAACCTTGACCCCTCACATTATCAATGTCAAGTTCAAGAGACTTTATGGCATCTAACATTACATTTAAAAGTCCTAATCCAGTTGTTTCTTCCACGACCAAAAATTCTAAGAAATATTCTTCTACTTTTGCTGGAGTACTTGACACATCTACACATCTCAAAATCAAAGTCATTTGTTCAGTTTTACTTGCATCAGGAGTACAGTCAAGAATCACAGAAAAGAACTTAGATTCTTTTATTTTTTCAACGATTGCACTCTTTACTTTCGATCCAATATTTGCTATCAACTCATTTTGAATTTTATGACTAAGATAGTGACAATGAATTTGTTTATCTTGACTGAGTCGAAAATGTTTTTCCATTACCGGATCAAACTCTGCAATTATTTCAACCAAACCCAAAGAGTTACCATTAGATTTTGATAAACTTTTTCATGTGTTCCACGAAATGCCAAATTATGTACAGCAAGACACTTCACAACAGCAACTAGTCTAAACAATACTTGTCTCCAATGTTCTTTATCCTTTTTGATTAGCGTCTGCATTTCTTTATCAATTGTTTTATTTTTGTACAACCTCTCCCTTGACTCAACCCATGCAATAAAATTAAGAGCGTGTTCTCTACTCCTTGCATGTTGTGTAAGTTTATCACTAAGATGTTTTCAATCATTAATTCCTTCTTCTGCTAGATGACTTCTAGAATGCATTACTTTGAATAACTTACAACAAAAGCAAAAGATCTTATCTTTCAACTTTGAGTAGACTAGCCAATTTCGATTATGAGTTTGTCCATTATTTAACCCTCTCTTATAATAAGTTGCAGAAAAATACCTAGAGTGTTCATCCAAAGGGAAGTTTAAATTCTCTTTTCTAATAGGACCCTTTTCTACAAGTAAATCTCTTAATTTGTCATCAATATGATCCCAAACTCCTGGATCATATATATTCAACATGTTTTCAGTAGTATCATGCTCATCTTCTCCTACGTTTTTATCTTCCTCCATATGTTCTGGTGAGTTGTGAATGCATGTATAATTTTCATTTTCTTCTACATCATTGACAACATTCTCATTTTCCACCACTTCAATCAAATTAACCAATTGCTCAGACTTGTTGGTTTGATTTAGATTTTTTTTCTGAAACGATATTTTTGCAAAAATATTTATTTAGAGATCCTCTTAGAGAAAGAGCAATCTCTTCATCCTTTTTTTTGTTTTTTTCTTTTCGAACAACCAGATGGCCGCTTTCTTGGAAACATTATAAACAAAGCAACAAAGCACTTCAAAGACCAAGTAAATGATAATATGAAGCAAAGAACAACAAAACCTGGATCCTTAGTTCTGATACTTCAATTCAAAGCTTCCAATTCAAAGCTTCCAATTCAAATAGCAACCTTCCAATTTGAAACTTCCAACGATCCAATGAACTTCTAATAAACTGTAGAATTTACACATAAAACTTGCATTATAAATTACATCTTTTGATTCTATAAACCGTAAAATATACATAAATGATAAATAAGTTTTAGTTTGTTGTTGATTTTGCAAAAAATGTTCAACAAGGAACCAATCAATCAATCAATCATATAATTAGAAACATATCTACTATTTATGGATTATTCATGAAGTTTTGTTACATGTGAAGACCCTGGTATCGGTTGTGTTTGCTGCTAATGGATAGAGGCTTGGTTTGACAATATTTCATGTGAAGGCCCTGGTATTTGTTACATGTGAAAGGAAAACTAGCTGCTAATGGAAAATTAACAAATACCAGGGTCTTCACAACTAGGATCTTCACAACCAATATTTGCTGCTAATGGACAACCAATACCAGGGTCTTCACAACCAATATTTGCTGCTACTGTGAAAGAAAAATTAACAAATAGCAGGGTCTTCACAACCAATATTTCAGCAAACCCACCAGTCCCCAAATTGGTTGTATTTGCTGCTAATGGACAGAGGCTTGGTTTGACAATATTTTCCTTTTAGGAAAAAAATTAACAACAATTATTTAAATGTTTTTTAAAATGTCTCAAAATTGAACTGTTTTTTTTCATAAACAACTTTGATCAAACAAACAATTCTTGGAACCACTTTTGAAAAAAAAACAAAAATATCATAAGCAATCCCAAACACGAATTGAGTCAGCGTTGACAGATTAGATCAAATGCAATTGTGTATCAATGATTCAATGTATGAATATTATGTAATAATAATAATAATAATAATAATAATAATAATAATAATAATAATAATAATAATAATAATAATAATAATAATAATAATGTTGTACCAGATGAAAATTCAAGAATTACAAAACCAGAATTACAAGTTCCTAAATTCTTAAATAAAAAGATCCAAACAACTGGATTATTTGCCATAATTTAGCTAGTAGCTACATTGACAAAATATACTTAGATCCCATATTACAAAACCAGAATTTGAAGAAAATTATGTCTCATAAATTAACAATAATTTGCAGCCAGAACAAACTTAGGTCGCATGTTAATTTCAAGAACATTAGAACAATATCTCAAATAGAAGGAAGATAGAAACATACAAAATTGCTGGAGGGATGATCAAATTAAACCGGTCAAGGCTCAAGCAAAGCCAGAGAGAGTTCCACCATGGCCCTCTTTGCGTAATCTGACATCGCCGAGTCCATATGAAGGAGTCTAGGAGAGATTAGAAAAAATTAAAGAAAATTAGAAATTTGTGGCTCAATTATAAGCAAAAGAAAGAAGAAAAAGAGAATTAAATCAACAATTTCAAAAAAAAAAATCTTACCGTTGGCCATTTGGAAACGGAAACGACCGGAAGATTTTTTTCCTTTGATATGGTAGAGGAATCGAAGCGGTGCTTTCTTTCTCCTGTGGAAGAATGCCTTTTCTCTGGAAGAGAGAAATATGCGGCTGCAATTGGCAAAGCACATGGAAAGAGGGGTCGGGCTGGTGGGTTTGGAGAGGGGTTGGGCTGGGTTTGAAGAAAAACATAGGATTTTATTATTTAGGGCATTAGTCTTACTACCAACCATTAAAAAAATTTGGGGCTCCTTGGACTTTGGTGCCCCGGGCCCATGCCCTGTTTGCCCCACCCTTGGGCCGCCCCTGGCGCACGCTCCCATCACGCTCCCAACTTTAGATTCTTCTAAGTAGACGTGTTCCCCCGACCCCGCTTCCGACCCCGCTTCTGTTTCTGGCTTCTAAGCACATTTGTAACAAAGATACCATAAACATCTTTGAATTTATTACTTGTATGCCTATTGTCTTAAACCTGACTTGTTAATCTTGCATCTCAATTGATTCATCAATAAGCAAAGTTGGTTGTTATGTTGCTTCTGTAGAGTGTTTTGGGAATCATATTAGGAGGTGGGGCAGGTACACGACTGTACCCTTTGACAAAAAGAGAGCAAAGCCCGCAGTTCCACTAGGAGCTAATTACAGGCTGATTGACATTCCTGTTAGCAATTGCTTGAACAGTAACATCTCGAAGATCTATGTCCTCACACAGTTCAATTCTGCATCACTCAATCGACACCTTTCACGGGCTTATGGAAGCAACATGGGTGGGTACAAGAATGAAGGGTTTGTGGAAGTTCTTGCAGCTCAGCAAAGTCCTGAGAACCCTAACTGGTTTCAGGTTTGAGCCATTCTTCAAAGTTTTATTATTCTTAATGCTGCGTGAATCCATGTTGCACGTTACATTTGACATGCTTGAATTTAAATGCCAATGCTGCTTTCCTTTCTTATCACAGTTGTTATTCTTTTGCAGTTTGATATCATATTGCATCCAATATTGAGAGTGAAAATCTGATTATTATTTTTAAATATATTTGAACTAAAGGAATCTCTAATTTGTGCTTCCAAAAAGAGAAGCTTTACAAACTTTGTTTGTACATGGAAAACTAAGGAAATAATTAAAGCAATTTGTTACGATTTTTGTGAAATGGATGGTTATTTTCCTATATATACAGTGTCCATATCGTTGAGAACTTCAGGACATATTAGGCATGTAAAATTCCCTCCCCAAAGAAGCGCTCTTGAAGGTTATTCATTGCAAGAGGTTTAGTTGGTACTTGGTAGTGATCCTCAGGAAGAGGGACTCTACTGTAATAATGATTATGGAAATGGTAGTGAACTGTAGAAACTCAAAGTATAATTTAAAAGTCCAATCGATATGCTAGTTTATCAAGGTATTAGCAGCTTATTCATTTTCTCATGTGCAAGTTTTTATCCAAAAGCTGCTTCCCTTAGAATTATTTAGAAGTCACTAAAACAATTTGAACCCAAATTTAGTTGAAAAGTTCTAATTATCTTAAATGTCACCTTGGTATGTTATGACTAGACCAAGAATTAATGAAAACTATAACATAACAAGAGAAGCAAACACACAGGATGTAGGAGGACTGTCTTTGTTACCTGTGTCTACCAGCAAGGAGAAAAATACACGAATAGAAAGACGGCTCAAGAAAGCTCCCAAAAAATCCTAGCCCCCAATTCACCCTGATCTCTCTTACAGTACAGCCGAATGGCTCACACATAATAGGAAATACGTATTGGCCCAATTCTGCCCCTTCCATCACATACCTCAAGATTTTTCAATCCAAATTATCACAATATCTCTCAGAACAGGTCATAACCAACATAGGTCAGGGAAATCAAGATACACATCATGGCATGTGACATGGAGTGTCTGTAGGTGACTCCAACACAGGAACCATCCAAGAAGCTGACAACGGAGACAACTAGATAATGTTTGTGTATGTGTGATTGTATGTTTGTGTCTGTATATTCTATGGTGATACAAGGTTTCATGAAAATATGAAACTTGAAATTGATTGGACTTTCACTTGATAATCTAGACTTTAGTACCATAGTTGTAAAGAAGTAGGGATGAAAATGCAACTATTAAAGTGGACTAAAAATATAATTTCAACAATTAATATGGACCTTTCTATAATTTGAAAAGTAACATGAGATTTAAGCAATTTACCAAATATTTAAGGGTTTCTTTACAAATCTAAAATCACAGGGCGATTCATGCAAAACCAGCAAATTATAGAATATTCTATGCAAAATCACCTTGTTAATATCATCTTTATGCAACTTCAAAAAATTCCAGGAGTGAATTCTGCAATTTATCAGAAACTTTTAGGGCTTCTTAGGAAATTCCAGAAAGTCTAGGAATGTTTCTGTAATTTTATAGAAATGTTCTGGCTGTTCTGTAATTCCATGAAAGTCCAGGGATAGTCTTTAAATTGTAGAAAGTCTAGGGATTCTTAACTAATTTTCTTGAGTTTTAAAAGTAAAAAGAACTAAAACATGTGATATTGCTTACAACAGATTTTTGAACCTGTAACCTTATAAGTGAAGTATAGAGATGTTATCAATATATGAATGCTCGCTCAAACAAATAGTCTGACATATATCTTAGTTATATAATACAGTGAAATATATATATATATATATATATATATATATATATATATATATATATATATATTTTTTTTTTTTTGGAATAAGGTAAAATTTTATTCCTCGCGAATCGCGGTATAGGTAATACAGTACAAAATCACACAGACTCCCCAATGACTCATGGGGTCAAAACGGATACATCAAAGTCAATATTGTGCAGAATCCCAATCGGAGGGGTAATCAGACCCTCGAAAAAGCGCCTGTTCCTCTCCCTCCAGACATGCCAGACAGTAGCAGAGAGTCGCAATCTAGCTTGTCTGGCCCATCCAGCAACCATACCCCTGCGATCCCTGATCCAGCTAAGGATCCCTCTAATATCTCTGACGCTGCCAGCACCTCCCAGATACCTCCTGCACTGCTCCGACCAAATATGCCAAGCGAGAGGGCACACAAAAAATAGGTGGGTCATAGACTCGTCCACGTCTGAGCATAGAAGACACCTCGAGTCTGGAATGGGCACCCCAAACCTAATCAGTCTATCTCTCGTCATCAATCTCCCGAGCATCAACCTGTAAGAACAGAGCTGCATCTTCCGAGAAATCCCTTTTCCCCAGATGAAATCAATATCCTCTATCCTGTCATGCCGAGTCCTAACCAAGTCATAGCAACTCTTGAAACTGAACCTGCCAGGCCCCCCAGAAGAGGCATGGCCAACCCAGTTCCAAGTGTCCCGAGACTGGCTAGTATCAATAGAAATAGTCCGGATCTCCTCGCCAAGCTGAGCTGTGAAAGTGTAAAGCTCCGGTCTCCAAGCACCATCACGAATGATCAGACTGCACTTCAGCCCTCTCGAGGCCTCTCTATCATGCAGCGGTCCCAAATACTCCAGTAGGGAACGATTGCCCAACCATGGGTCGAGCCAGAGATCAGTGGAGGAACCATCCCTCATGGATCGGCAGATAGCAGTCTGTAGTACGGGTCTACATTTAAGAATAGCCTTAAATGTGACCGAAAAATTACTATCAATCCTGCTCGTCCAGAAATTGGACCTCCTCAGGTATCTGCTCGCCATCCAGTCTGCCCAAAGTGACCCCCCGCCAATGAACTGCCACGCCATCTTCACCCTAGCAGCCTCCTTCATAGCTCGGAGAGATCTCAACCCCACTCCCCCTTCTTCCCGATGCCGGCAAAGTTGAGTCCACGAAATCGCATGTATACCCCCCCTCCAAAGAAAGTCTGCACACATGGACTCCACCTTCGTGATAGTAGCCACAGGGATCTGGATCGACTGCAGCCAGAACATAGCAATGCCAGCAATGACAGATCTCAGCAGCTCAATCCTGCCACCAAAAGATAGTCCTGCAGCCTGCCAGCCTTCCACCCTCTTTTTAGTGAACTCCACCAAACTCTGGCAATCCTGCTCCCTAGCATAATTCACCGTCAGTGGGACTCCCAGGTACTTCACCGGCAGCTCACCTTTCTCCACTCCCAGAACCAGAGCCCGCTCCTCCTTCTGAGGGCAACTAGAGCTGAAATAAACTCTACTTTTCTCTCTATTAAGCTTCAGCCCCGAGAGCCTCCCGAACTCCTCCATAATGTCAGATAGAGCCCTCATCCCTCCCATGGACGGTCGGAGAAGCACCAGTAGATCATCTGCATAAATCAAGTGCGAGACCACCGGATGGACAAGTCTAAATAGTGGAACAATCCGCCTGCTGTGCACTGCCAGGTCCATCAAGCACGTAAAATACTCCATCACCAGGGTGAACAGGTACGGGGACAATGGGTCGCCCTGCCGCAAGACTCTGGAGCTGCTAAAGAACCCATACGGAGTGCCCTGTATAAGAACCGAGAAAGTGGGGGAGCAAATGCACTCCCTCACCCTCGCAACCCACCTCTCATCGAATCCCATGGCTAGCATAAGCTGGCAGAGAAAGTCCCTGTTAACAGTATCATACGCCTTTCTCAGATCCAACTTCACACAGGCCTTCATCCCCCCAGGCTTGTTGAACTCACGCACCATCTCATGAGCAAGAAGGCTGTGCTCAGCAATCGATCGACCCTTAATGAAGGCCGCCTGATTCCGAGATACCAATCCCTGCATAATCCCCTCCATCCTCCGACACATAAGATGAGTAATTATCTTATAAAGATAATTACAGCATGCAATCGGTCTGAAATCTGCCAGAGATGTCGTACCCTCCTTCTTCGGAACCAGGGTCAGGAAAGTATGATTAAGCTCCTTCAGAAGCTTTCCTGACAAGAAGAATTCCTGAACCGCCTCAAGAACTGGGAGCTTCAAAGCTCCCCAATGTCTCCGAAAGAACCCACTGGAGAAGCCATCTGGCCCTGGAGCTCTGTTGGGATCAGCCTTCATCACAATGTCCTCGATCTCCTCCATCCGAATCGGGGCCAAGAGACGCCTATTCCCATGCTGCGTCACCAACCTCTTAGGAATCAGAGGTGGGAACGTAGTGGGATAGTCCTCCTGATGATACAAGTCCCGGTAAAACCTGACTGCTTCTCGCTGGATCTCCACCGGGTCCCCTACCAACTTGCCCTCGCCATCCAGAAGTCTGGGAATACTATTCCGGTGCTGACGAGTCCGGATAACATCATAGAAGAACTTAGTACATCTGTCCCCATCCTTGAGTCATGAGCATTTCGCCCTCTGAGCCGCACTAATCTCCTCCTGGAGTCTCAAGGAATTGACTTCTGCACTAAGATCCTTCTCTCTGGCCGCCAGCTCCCCACACAAGATGTCAGCCTGTAGGGCCTCCTGAACCTCCCGAAGCTCAGCCTCCTTGTCTGCCAGGGAGGAACGCGGCTTCCGCTTCACCCAGTCCCGAATACCCCTCTTCACCTGCTTGAGCTTGTGGACCATGCGAAACTGAGCAGTGCCCTCCCGGGAGTCCAGCAGACCTCTCGCAACCACCTCCTCATAATCCGTCGAGAGGTACCAACTGTTGTTATATCTGAACGGTCTAGCTTTCCAGTTGGCTCTCTCCAATAAACCCACCCGAATAGGAGAGTGATCACTCGTCTCAGCCGCTAGCCCCTCCGCCACAGCATTAGGGTAATAGCGAAACCATTCGCTATTCCCCAAGGCTCTATCCAGCTGACATGCAACCCTGCCCTTGGACGCCTTGTTGTGCCAGGTCCAAATGTGCCCTGCTCTCTCCAGCCCCCTCAGCCCCGAGATGAGAAGGCACCTCTGAAAGTCATAAAGAATCGAGTCCTGGACCGGACGTCCCCCCACTTTTTCATGCCTATAAAGCAAGGCATTGAAGTCCCCCATAATAAGCAATGGAAGGTGTTGGGAATCCGCCATCTGGCCAAGCCGAGCAATATCCTCCCAGAGGGACTCACGACGCTTCCTGTCATTATGCCCATAGACAGCACCCAGGAGGAATCTAAAGCCACCTTTGTTCACTAGAAGAATACCAATGATCTGCTGAGTCTTCAGAACCAGGTCCCCATCCCAGCTATCTCTACTCCATCTAACCCAGATCCTCGCCATGTCGCAAATGTCCAGGTTATGAATGTGAGCCCAAGTCGCCGTGTTCCGCCGATCAAGCACTGCTTCCTTCCGGATCTTTGTTTCCAGCAGAATAGCAATATCACACTTCTCCCTTCTCAAAACCCCACTGATCTCCCTCCAACGCCCAATAGAACACCCCCCTCTGATGTTCCAGGCGAGGACCGACATTAATTAACTAATGGGGGGTCCCCCTGAACACCATCAGAACAGGCACCCGAGGGAAGTGCCCCGTCCATAAGATCAATATCCTCTCCTATCGCTGCAGCCGGAGCCTCACCTCCTACCTCCAGACCCTTCCCTCCCACAGTGGGAGGGGCAAGGTGGGCCTGTATCCTGGATAGCGTCAGATCCCAAGTTGGGTTGACACAGGTGTCCTGCTCCAGGCCCTCCTGCTGAAGGACATCGTCACGCGGGACCGGCGCATGCCGCTTCCTACTATACACCTGCTCCACCACCGGGGTAGCCCCACCAGCCCCCTGACTGCTACTAAGTAATCCCATGGATCTGGTCAACACACTCCTCTGTGGTTGAAATGGGACCACGGCACCCGTCATACTCGCCACCCGCTGTGGATCATCGGTCGCTGAGTCACCTGCCAAATCCATCATAGTGTCCTCCTCCTGACTATCTGTAGCCCCACCTCCAGCATCATCTCCAGGAACCGGCCCCTGTGTAGCCGCCGCCGAACTGACTACTGAGTCTGAGCTCCGTCTCCTCTGCGTGCACGCACTATCTACATGGCCAAAACACTCACATGAGGAACACATTGGGGGCACCCAGTCGTACTCCACCACCTGTGTCAGCACCTCCCCTGATGCTACCTCATACTCCAATAGGCTCGGAAGCTCCGACCCAGCCGTAATCTCCACAAAGATCCTGGCGTACATCAATCTCGTGCGGTAGGTGGTAGCCTCATCTGCCTTGATCGGCCTCCCAACCAAACTAGCCAACCTCATGAGAAGCGGAACACTCCAGTATTTCACTGGAAACTCGGGGAAACGAATCCATACAGGAATCGCGTTCAGAACCTCCTTCTCACACCGCAGGTCCGGAGTCCATTCCTTCAAGATGATCAGCCTCCCATCAAATGACCATGGTCCGCCCTGAGTGATCCTGATAACATCCTCAGCCAGCCCAAATTTCACAAAGTAGAAACCATTTTCCCTTGAGAAGATCTCCATGCTTCCTTTAGGCCGCCAAACCCTCTCCGCATATCCTCTGATTTGCCCGTAGAAGGGCTTGCTACCAAGCACATACATCACCAGAGTATTCTGCCAAAACTCCGTCACCTCCGCTATCTCCTCTGCTGGGAAAACAACCCGAAAACCTCCACCAACCTTCTTTGGTGCCACGTACTCCATAGAGGACGCGGACTTCGCCGCCGTCGGTATGCACACCTCCTTCCATGATCGTGGTTGTTGCGGCACGACCCTGGAAGGCACCGTGGCAGGGTTCCCCTGTTGTCCGCTACCTCCTCCAGCAACTCCTTTCCCTTTCTCGGCCGCCGACGCCTTCGGTCTCCAGGCAGTTCCACTACTCCTCAAGCCTCCCCCTAGCCGTCGGGGATTCCCATGACCACTCCCAATCTTGTTTCCTGTTCTCCCTGGAGTCACCCGACCCACCGATTGAGATGCCGGTAGCCTTCTCCCTGGTTGACGCCTTCTGGTCACCGTAGTCCACCCCTCGTCACCCGTTCCAGACCCGTTCCCAGATCCCGATCCAGATCCAGAACAGAACTCGAAGATCCTACCGGAGGCAAAACCACCTTCGGCCGCCCCCCGCCCCCCCCCCCCACCTGGGGGGGTCCCCCCTCTTCCCACCACCGACCCCCCCCCCCCCCCCCGCCTGGGGGGGTCCCACCGCCGTCCGCCGTCGACCCCCCCCGCCTGGGGGGTCCCGCCTCCGGTTGCAGCCGCCCCCCCCCCCCCACCTGGGGGGGTCCCCCCCCTGTCTGCCACCGACCCCCCCCCCCCCCCCCCCCCCCCCCCCCCCCCCCCGCCCGGGGGGGTCCCGTCCGCCTCAGTCGCCGACCCCCCCCCCCCGCCCGGGGGGGTCCCACCTGCCGATCCACCCCCACCCGGGGGGGTGGGCTTCTTGGGTCGGTCGCCATGCCGCTTCCCCTTCACCCCATAGGGATCCGGGGGGCGGGGAGGAGGTGCAATCGCCTCCAATGTCGAAACCCTAGCAGAGCTCTTTTCTCTCATGTCTGTATTATATATATATATATATATATATATATATATATATATAGGAAAATTCTTCAAGTACATTCCATGTAAAAATTTGTATCGATACATCCCAAATCTGAATCATTGGATGTTGATCCAATGGTTCAGATTAAAGCCGAAGTCAAAGTAACAGGTAAAGTCAAAGTCAAAGTAAAGATCTTTCACAATTTCCAATGCATTTTCAGTGCAATTGTTTGGGATGTATTGATACATCCCATGTACTGTAGAAGGACCCATATATATATACAAATGACCTCTAGCCTAGTGGTTAAGAGAGATACATGCGGCCCAAGTGGTCGGAGTTCGAGCCCCAGTGGAGGCGAGTTCCCCACAATTACCCATTGCTTCAAAAAAAAAAAATATATATATATATATATATATATATATATATATATATATATATATATATATATATATATATAACAGAGCAACAACTACCTACTGCCTTCCAGTTATATATATATAACAGAGCAACAACTACCTACTGCCTTCCAGTTATATAATACCTTAACTATATATATATATATATATATATATATATATAAAATATATATATATATATATATATATATATATATATATATATATAAAACAGAGCAACAACTACCTACTGCCTTCCAGTTATATAATACCTTAACTATAAAGTGATAAGGAGTAATAAGGTTTATATAATTGGTTTAAAAAGTTTCATTGTGTATGGTGCAACAAGAAGTAGATTATGGGAATAAGTTGCCAACCGAATGTAGTATAATATAGATATAGGTATAAAGTTTCAGTTTCTAATAAGAGTTTATATTGGTAGTTAAAATCTACTGCTACTAAACAACCGAATATATAGCATGTCAGTATATAGTTACGAGTAAACTAGTTGTTGTTCAACTAAGCATCTACTGTTACAAAAAATACGAGAGAACTAGTATAAAATATTGTATATTGATATGTCCTTAAGATTGTTGTATATTAAGCAAATACTCGAATAATTAATGAAGCAATTATCTAAACAAAATATTAAGTGAATTTAGAAACAAATTAACAAAGTACAAGTTACTTTCGTCTTCACGTTCACCGAGATAACAACATATGCACTTAAGGACAGACCACCGTCTCTCGTGGTGGCAGCTACGGGCTGTTTATCCCCAAGCCATACGAACCCCTTCCACTAGATACATGTCGGAGCACGACCTCCTAGGGTGACGGACCTTGAAACCTAAGCCACAGCAAGGACACAACATAGTGCAGAAATAATAGAGGAAAAGAGAAATGATTTTTGTGTGTGTATTTCTTCTAAATGGGCAGCTATATAAATAGGCTTGAGCCAACCTACAATCATGAATACAATTAAGCCTAACCAATAAAGGCCCAATTAACCGCAACAATAAACCAGCATTGGAATCCCCATTTTACACATGCCGAATACAGCTACGAATCTGGATTCATAGCTGACCATGAATAAGTTCATATTCTTAGTGGACAAAAATAACAGTAAAAATATAATTACTGAAATTTAACTTCTGTTATAAAAATGCAACACGTATACCCTCATTCTTTTCTTCTTCTTGCTCTTCTCGTTGCAGGAGACCTTCAGCCTCATGAATACTTCCCTTGCCATCCAATCATCTCAACCAAACCAACTAGTGGAAGTGGTGTCCTCATCATTATCTTATATCTTCACTCACGAAAATCTGTGTGTGTGTAATCTCTTATGGCATCCTCGTTCATTTCCTCTTCTTACTCTTCTCGTTGCAGGAAGCATTCAGCCTCATGAATATTGCCCTTATACCCTCATTCTTTTATTCTTCTTGCTCTTCTAGTTGCAGGAGGCTGTCAGCCTCATGAATTCTGCCCTTCCCATCCAATCATCTCATCTGAACAAATAATGGACATGGTCATATAGTACCGCAAAGTCCATGCCACCATCTTATCCAAACTGAAAATGGACAAGCTCATATAGCGCAATGATATGTATCCCTCCTTGACTGCATCCTTGAGACTTATTTTAAAAGTTCTGAAAAGGATAACCAAAAAGCATATATTTCAAAAAGAGCCAAATATTAATCTATAGCTATAAAAGTGCTTTTTAGAACAACAATAAAGCAACACAAACAACAATTTAACCATTTCTCCCACCTATTTTGGCATACATGTCTTTAATAAAGAAGTAAAGTTTTTGGTAGTTTCTTTAACAAGTTTCCATTCTTTGATTAAAAAACATATCTTAAATACTTGATGTTTAGATATGATATAAACTAAGTTGAACAGTCTCTACCTACATGAACCTATTCATTTTTCAAGTCCCTAAGATGAGCGACCTCTTATGTCTGCAATGTGCATTTTTCAGGGAACTGCTGATGCTGTGAGGCAATACTTGTGGCTTTTTGAGGAACATAATGTCATGGAGTTCCTTGTTCTTGCTGGAGATCATCTGTATAGAATGGACTATGAGAGGTTTATCCAAGCTCATAGAGAAACTGATGCTGATATAACTGTGGCTGCACTGCCAATGGATGAGAAGCGTGCAACAGCTTTTGGTCTGATGAAGATTGATGAAGAAGGACGAATAATTGAATTTGCTGAGAAGCCAAAGGGGGACCAGCTTAAGGCAATGAAGGTAGGACATGGCTAGTTACTTATTCTTGGATCTTTATGCTTTGTTGTATAATATGTTGTGTTATTTGCAAGGTTATAAATTATGTAGTATCTAACATGTGCATTTTAAAAATATTTTTGTACTCTCTTTCTTGTTCAGGTAGACACAACTATTTTAGGTCTTGATGATGAAAGGGCAAAAGAGATGCCATACATAGCAAGTATGGGTATCTACGTTATTAGTAAAGATGTGATGTTGAAATTACTTCGTGAAAAGTTTCCTGGGGCAAATGACTTTGGAAGTGAAGTGATTCCTGGTGCAACTAATATTGGAATGAGGGTATGTCTAACAGTTGAGCATCCTAATTAATAGATGTCACTTATGGCATTGCACCATACAATGATAATCTCAGAAAGCACAATGATTTTTGTCATATATAAACACAAAATAGAAATAGAACATTACTCATGCACCAAGATGGCACTATAGCATTAATAGTATCTATTTTATGTACCACTTAGAAGCCAATTGCATACAAGCAGCTCAAATACCATTTATCTAGTCTATGCTCAATGATTTTCCCATTTCCTCGTGCATTTTTCAAGATTGTTGTATTTTCATGTTATTTAGTCTTGATCTCCTCCTCAAGACCTCAACTATACATGATTGTATGGAAGTTAATCTGTTCTTCACTTCTTCTATTCTAAGAATTGACTCCGATTGGGAAATTACTTCACATGCAATGCCTTTCAGTTCTACTTCCATCTAAGTTTATTATCAAGCATATACAATATGCCTTTTTGACTTGCAGGTGCAAGCCTACTTATATGATGGTTATTGGGAAGATATCGGTACAATTGAGGCTTTCTATAATGCAAACCTTGGGATAACTAAAAAGCCTGTACCAGATTTCAGGTAGAGGGTGCTAGAAGCTTACATGGATGCATTTCTGGTAAACTGCAGTAGTTTGAAGTCCTATTACCGGTCCTAAAAATTGAACCATCTTTGCAGCTTTTATGACCGAACTTCTCCAATTTACACGCAACCTCGATATTTACCACCGTCCAAGATGCTTGATGCTGATGTTACAGATAGTGTTATTGGGGAGGGGTGTGTGATAAAAGTAAGTCCACTTTCTTATATACACAGTTATCGCATTTTTTTAAAGGATTCAAAATTGTTGTTGTAGATTAAAAGTGATTCATGTATGCCTATTTATTCCTATTATTCTTCTGTTATATAATCTGTCCCAAATGCTATCAGTGTTTCCGTATACTTTCAACCATGCGCCATCAAAATTAATAGAGCATGTTGAACTCGAGATACAGATCATCTTAAATGGTGTTCTATCTGGTAGGCAGCTTGTGGTTAAGCTCGGTTGTTTTTTGTAAGATTGCAATACAATAATTGTGATCGGATTACCGTAACAAATAGGAAATTGGAAGTCACAAATGTTTCTTTAGGCAAGTATTAAGATTCTATGCTGGTAGGCAGCTTGTGGTTAAGCTCGGTTGTTTTTTGTAAGATTGCAATACAATAATTGTGATCGGATTACCGTAACAAATAGGAAATTGGAAGTCACAAATGTTTCTTTAGGCAAGTATTAAGATTCTATGGTGTTGTTCAGAGTAGCATTCTGATTAGTTGTCTGAAAGCAATAATAGTGATAAAATGTCATACTAACCACATATTCACAAGGTACTAAGAACAGATGACATAAAAACTAAAAAGGTATCCTAGTGTCACGAGGCCTTCATTTATGCATGGTCTGGGAGGGTCAAGATATTCATATCCTTACCCCCATATACACTCAGAGGTTTGATTCCCCGACTCAAATCTGCATCCTTCAGGATTCAAGCAACAAGTCTTACCATCTTGCCAAGCGACAACTTCAACAAAGTACCTTGGTTTACTGACTTATATTGGTAGGTATTGTTCTTAGGTACTACTGGAAGTGCTAGCAACATCAAAATTGGAAATAATGGATTGTCACTAAATGGTTTTTGGTTATTATTAAACTCATTCTGTTCCCTTGATCGGGTCCTATCTTCTCTGAAGTATGTTAAAGCTAACTAGAAATATAAACACGTGCTATTCTTCTTGCATCTTTCAGAATTGCAAGATTCATCACTCCGTAGTTGGACTTCGCTCTTGCATTTCTGAGGGCGCAATCATAGAAGACACTCTGTTGATGGGAGCAGACTATTACGAAGTATCCCTCTATTACATCTATCATATCAAATTGCTTTATTATGACTTGATATGCCATGGCTGCGAAATAGTTTACTCAATTGTTCCCTCTACCAGACGGACGCAGACAAGAGATTCCTAGCTGCAAAAGGTAGCATTCCAATTGGCATCGGAAAGGGTACTCACATCAAAAGGGCAATCATTGACAAGAATGCTCGCATTGGTGACAATGTCAAGGTATTTACATTTTCTCAGCAGTTCATGTTCATGTATTACTTATAAGTGTTGGACAACTATTGCTCATAAGGTTCACAGTATCGGTATCGGAATCGGTATCGGACTATTCCTATGAGTATTGGTATCGGCGATATCGGTAGTATCGGCGGTTTCGGATCGGAGTATCGAATTTTTTGGTATCAGAAAACAAATAATTATAAATAAATTATTTGCATTTAAAAACATATATTTTATACATTTAGGCATAATTTTAAGTATTTTCAGTGCTATTTCTTAGTAGTTTTGAAATTAAATGAAATAGTAGTAACCCTTACCGATTGGTTTACATACAATAGATTGATTTTCTTCTTTTACATGCTTTTACAACTTTATTATTCTTTAACCCCTTGTTGATTTGTCTTTTTCGTTTAATTTTTTTTCGCCGAATTGACCGGAAAAGAGACCCCCGATGTCAGTATCGGATCGGGACATGCCAAACCGTATCGGTATCGGCCGTATCGGATCGGTATCGGCTGATACTTTAAACCATCCTCATATGAACCTCATCCGAACAAATTTCTGTTGTTCCAGATAATCAACAGCGATAATGTGCAAGAAGCGGCAAGGGAGACCGATGGTTACTTCATCAAGAGCGGCATTGTGACGATAATAAAAGATGCTTTGGTCCCTAGCGGAACTGTTATTTGAGTCACAGAGTATTATTAGTACTTCTGTGAATGAAGTATAAGGTGCGTACCGAGGCCTCGTCCTCTGGACAGCAGGAATCATGTAAATTATTTTTCTTTCAGTGAGCTTTTCTTTGATGAATGAAGAGAGACTGGTGAGGATCTCTAGTGTATAAAAACTTCTGCTTTTTAAAGTTCAAGATGGCAACTCCAGAAGTTGGGTTGTTTGAGGAACTTGCCAACCATGATCTTTCATTGTTGTTCCACTTTCCTTATGTTCTGGAGTTCCGTACCAGATATTTAAGAACTTTGCCAACTATCTTTAGATCTCGGATCCACGAGAAATTATTCAGTGCGACGGCTCACCACGGACAGTGGTGAACGGTGAGCTGTCCAAAATTAGTGAGATACTCCTGAGAGCATCTCCAACCCTATCGTCTTGTAATTGTCGGTATTAGGCACAAGATAATATCTTTTATGGATGGCAAGACTATATTCACAAAAGTTAAACAAAATAAAAAAAATTCTCTCAAATGTAAAAGTATTGAGATAGCTTACTTTTTTTAACTTCCAAGATAAAAAAAATATATTGAGATTTTACTTTTTTTTTTCAAATTCCAAAACTTTCTAATGTTTTTATTCATAATTGATGACATGGAGGAGAGACATTGTCTAGAATTAGACAACCAACTTCACAATATCTTTTATCACTTTTATCACGTAAGCTTTACAATTGACTTGACAATTGCGTTAGAGAAAGATTTTTTTAACATACTTTTATCATTCCTATGTGACAGAATATGTATTGATCATGTGTGGAATCACCCTAATAATTTTAGGGTGCTACTATCAATATTCCTAAAATGTTATTCGTCACTCCTCTTTAATTTTTTAACATTCAAATTTCAAATTTCAAATTTGTTCATGCATTAATATTATTGGCACTCCTAAATTGTCATCCTACACTCCTCCCTCTAAACATGTACAAATTAATGTCATATTTAATGCATGGGCAGATTTGAAATTTGAATGTTAAAAAATTAAAGAGGAGTGCCGATTGACATTTTAGGAGTGCTAATAGCTGCACCCTAATTTTATGGGATATTCTAGCAAATATTTCCATTCAAAATATAGAAACTAGTATATACCCTCATTTTTAAAAAAAAAAACAAACAAATACCCCCATTCCTTTGTCAATCAGCCAAAATTTTTATTAAATTGTGGGGGTATATCTTAAAATGATATTTGTTCCATAAAAAGAAATGAGAGCATTTGCTATTTTTTTTTTTAAATCAATAATTTGAATGGAGACATTTGCTAATTTTTTTTTAATTTACCAAGATATAGACTGTCACATTATGTGATCATCAAAATATGGTAAATTTTTTGCATCCGGATCCCTTAGCATTATTGTGTTGTTTAGATTTGCTTTCAAAATTATATTGACATTATGAAACATTACAAAATATTGATATTAGAGGATCCCGTTTGTAAATTTAAGTTGTGGATTGTAGTTTCTATATGTGAAGAATTGCTCTTAACGACAATCATTAATCTACGAGTCGCGTCCCTTTTCATGGAAACGCTACCCATTAATTAGATGGGTGGAGAGAACAAGGATGCGAGGAGCATATTGTAGAAGAAGAATAGAATATCTCGATGGGGAGGTGTGGCGAGGGTTATTTGGACTCATGAATTTTCTAAAATATAAATTGTTCCCTTTTATGGTCCACTTTCTAACCAAACGGTTCTGGCCCATGGCAGATCGGACGACCATCTAAAGCCAAAAGACTATTGGGGCAAAAATATAGTTATATTTAAAATAGAACTAATATGTAGTTGTGGTGTAGTTGTTATCTTGTTAAACTTGCACAAGAGAGTTCCTTAGTTCAATTCTTGTTGACGACAATTTTTTTTCCAGGTTCCTAATTTATTTTATATTATGTATGAGGGTTTCATTTTAGAAGTTCGGACTTCCATGAGCTCAGGACTGACCCTGCTATAGAAATAAAATATCAAGAATCAAATGTCACAACTTGTCAATCTTATGTGAAATTTTGAGTAGTCACAACCTTTATGATATTTAGGGTATAGTCTGGCAAGAAAAAATCAAATGAAAAACAACTTAGGCAATTGTGTCATGAAAGGTATCTTCCTAGATTAAACTTCATTTTTTTTTCTTATATAAGTGACTACTTTAAATTCGACTATTTTAGACCTATTACGGATACATATAGTTTCAAATATAAAACTATTTTTTCATCGGTTACCACTAATTTCTCAGTCATAACAAGCAAACATCCATCCACGCCAATACTTAAAATAATATATTGACAATTTACGTTAACCATTTCTGTGTTTTAACTTATTACAGAGATCGTCCATATTTTGAAACTAGTTACACGGACCATTCCTATGTTTTATATTTTTTATAGAAACTTATAACACTAACCTCCTTTATTTCAAAAATAAAACATAAAACAAATGGATAGCCCGTGTAATTATTTTCGAATGAGGGGTTAATGTATTTATTTCATAATATACTTTTCCAAATTATCAATAAAACAAATTAAAATTTTCAAAATATCAATAAAAGAGTTGGTAAATTTTCAGCAATATTCTCTCATCATTCAATTATTAGCTAACAATGGTATTTTTTAGGATGTATGAATCAAATGATATTTGTTTTCCAATTTATGTGTACATCATTTTCTAATTAATAATTTTTGATATATCGACATGGACAATTCCACCAAAGGGAAAAAAAAGACCATATGATTCAATGATTCCAAGTGTCCGGATCAATCAAAAGTTGGATTATATGTGAAGAACTTATTTTTTATTTTGGGCTTGTCTTAATTAAGCACCTAAGTTGTGAGTTCAGGGACTTTAAATGGAGAAGAGACCCCTCAATAATTTTCAACGTTCATAAATTGAATGAAAAATACTATATGTACCTCTAAAATTTTATTTTTCCATGTCCATCCGTCACATTGCTCTCTTCCATTCATTTATGACTTTCCCCAACCTTCCTCCCTATTTGTTTCGGTCAATAAAGAAATGTGATGTTCCGAGACATATGATGATATAAAATATTTGGAGGTACATATAGTATCACTCATATTGAATATAGTTAGGTTCTTTTGGTCCGTTGCACTATTATTGAGGGTGGCTTTGGATTTACTGGCCGCCGGCCAACAAACCAACCATCCTTTCCACATAAATTTAGGTTATTTAGATCAAACCTAAACATGTTATATATAATCAGGAGCGGGCACAATAAAAGACAAATAGAGTTAAAGACCCATTGTAAATATTTTTTTTAATATTTTTTTTGTTGATGACTTGATTCTCACGTAGTGACACCATTTCTCAGAAAAATAAACCCTATATTTTATTTTGTAGGACGTGAAATTTTATATTGTTGTAGGCTGCTTATTTATGTTACCCTATATTGTTGGAGATGCAGCATTTTGACCTTTGCGTTGTAGGCTGCTTTGATTTTCTTTTTCTTCTAAATCTGTTAAAAATTGTTTGGAAACAACTTATGAAAAATATATATATATTTTTTTAAAATCAAGATTGTAATAACTTTTGATAGCAGTTTTTCTGGCATTTTGAAAAACAATAGCAATTTTCAAACCAAGCCTAAGTTAAATCTTCTCCCCTAAGCCTCATGGTGTTAATTGGGCCGAACTAGGCCAACCCGGATCCGGTTTTGACCAGGTTTGACCAGGTCTGGGCCGGGTCGGGCTCATGCCGGTTTGGGAGACGGATCGGTCCGGGCTAGCCCGGTATGCGGACCCTGAATCCAGCCCGGACCCACGACCCGGTTTACAACGGGCAGGGCTGAACGAGGCTTGGGCCGGGCGCCGGTTCAGGGTTGGAAAAAATAAATCAATTTTTTAATATGTTTTCAAAAAAAATTTTGAAAAAAATGAAAAAAAATCTAAAAAAGAGTTTTCTAATTTTTTTAAAAATTAGTATAATCTAAAAACGTATGATTTAAAAAACTAAATTAATATAATAAGACTAAAAAAATGTAGTAAAATTAAAAAATTACTACAATTTAAATTAGTATAATTCAAAATTATTTTTTATTAATGTTTAGATAATTTCTATAAAAATATATATATATGTATAATAAACTTTAGGAAATTGGCACAATTAATTTGCTAAATGAAACATGAATTGAATGACTAATATAAGATTTGCGTAATTTAAAAACTAATGACTAATACAAGATTACTAGTACATAAACTGCAATTAATGACTACACAGGATTACTAGATGTTGTTACATGATTTTAAATGTCTGCGTAGCTTTTCTGCACCATAGCTATGGTCCCATTTGAATTGTTTCCTATAGTGCAAATACTCGGCGAGAACTTTAGTGGAGTATCTTCTTTCGGTATCGTCACTTGCACGCTTGTAAACTCCGCTAAAATGATGCCAATTTTTTTTTATCCTTGTTCAAGCTTTGTTGTGGTGCGTGTTGCGGTATAGGTTATGGTTGTTGATCTTGCGGTTACTGATCTTGTGGTTGTTGTGGTAGTTGATCATTATCCATGATATAAATCGTCTCTTCACATTAGGTTGCTTGTAAAAGTTGTAAGAGAAAAAAAAAATAATTGTGTGATTAATTTTGAAGATTTATGGCATATTTATAGATTTTTTGGGTGCAAAATAATCTATTTTACCCCCAAAAAAAGGAGTTAATAAGAGTATTTTTGACCATTTACAACAAAATGATCAAAATACCCTTCAAACTGTCTAAAAATAGCCACTAAAATGAGGGTAAAATGGTATTTTTGGCCTCCCAACGGTCTAAAAAAAATCAGCCGAACTTGGGCTGGATCGGGCTTGGATCGGGTCGGTCCGGTCGGACTTTATGGGTTTGACCGGTACAAATCCGCTGTCAAACCGGGCCTGGCCGGTTGGAGCTTCCAGATCCGGAACCCAGTCCGGACCTGCTGGATTAGGGGGTCGGACTTGTCCGGATCGTTGATCGGACTCGGGCCGGCCCAGACCGGTTTTGACCTAAGCCTCTTTATTTATTTTTTTGAGTGTCGTTTCTCCAAGTCGAACCGTGGTTATATAAGCCACCCAGCCGTCCGAGAAAAATTCGAATGCAAGATCTGTGCTTGGACGACCTCCCGCGCTACCACTAGGCTAGTGGCTTAGGGACAAACCTCTTTATCAAATTCCTAAAATTCGCACTTTTTCTATCATATATATGGGTTTGATTGGATTGGTCAGATAAATTGTGGTCAAATAAAAAAAAAAAAATTTGGCTGACCCACGTGGCACAATTCAGAGGCTAAAGACGCGATCGATTTTGATGTGATATCTTCCTAATCTTTAAAGAATTACTAATTAACATTATCCGGGATGACGAAAATATACTAATAGATATTAGACTGGAATCATTAAGATTACATTATACTAAATCAACATTAAACACCCAAATCAAAATAAATGACTATATAACTGTATTAGTATTTAACATTCACATATGTAAATACAAATTAAAATATTTACTATCTATATTTATCAATTATATACAAAATGTAGATCACAGGAATTAATTGAGAAAATTCTAATATTACAACTAAAATGATATGATAATTATTAATAAATAACATATAATAATTTTCTCTTTGTAAAGTTTATATTAACTATATTATTAGATTAATCATCAATTCCCACCAATTTCTCTAAAGTGGAACTAGAGAAAGCTTAATTCAGTTATAATGCAGGGGATGGAGAGTTCGCTGCCGATCCATAAGTTGTGAAACTCTATGCTTCAAGTGGAACTAGAGAAAAGCTTAATTCAGTTATAATGCAGGGGATGGAGAGTTCGCTGCCGATCCATAAGTTGTGAAACTCTATGCTTCACAAGAAATACAAGTGGCTCTTCCTACTCGTCACATTTATATAATGAATGAATTTGTATTCAGTTTAATAAAAATAATAGGCCAATATCTGGATTTTCTTTTAATATTTTATGGTTTTGATTCGATTCTTCAAGTAAACTTCGGTCAAATATAAAGGAAAAAAATTCGGCCTTGTGAAAAGATACGAAACCCTAAGGGGTTGACCAATATTTTGGTATCAATTTTGGGTCAGATCTAAGAATGCTAGGAATAATCCGGCCCAACCCATAATCATCCCTCCGTGTAAAAGCATCAATAGTAATGCTTTTATATTTTATAATAGTAAAGCTCAACTAGAACTTCTTATGGTCCCATCCCCTACATGAGTTGTAGTCTGGACATCAGAATTTCTACATTCAGAACGTAGGGACTCATTTTGTAAAATAGTAAAGCTCAATTTGAAACTCTAATTTCTAGATTTTTTTTTTTTTTGAAAATAAAGAAAGAATGATGACAAGTGGATATATATCAACTTATCTCATTTGGACCTCAAGATTTATTTTTTACTATTCTCGTACAAACCTAACACATTCTACATTAATTTTTTTGTTACATCTAATATCCTCTAACAAACTCCAAAATCAAACCCCAAGATCTAATGAACCACTAATTAAACAACATTTGTATCCCTTAATAGATCTAAACACGAGGATTTATCATGCTCCCTAATGCCGCAAACGGGGGTTTATATTTATCAATAAGGAGGAATAGGAAAGAAACTATATTAAGGCCAAAGGGGGGCTGCTCCCCCTGAATTTGATAAAAAAAAGTCATAAAAAAATCTAGTTAATGGCGAACAGTTTTTATTAGATATTGTCAATGCAATGTATGCCTCTCTTCAAGAACAAGTTGATATAGCCATGAAGTCGAACTTTTCAAGAAGTAGCATCAACAACGAAGAATCTGCTGAAATTGCAAAAGAGAAGGTCACTTGCATCTCTTCATTTATTTTAGTTGGCAACACTTCTGTTGATGCTAGATTATTAGTCTTTCACATTTACGCAATGTTTCTGATAAACAAATGTCATTTTTCTTCTAGTAGTCCTATATTTATTTTCATGAAAGTTTGTCTTGAATTTCGATTGTTCTGAAATTGGTTGAGGGATTCTAGATACTAAATAATTGGGTTATTTATACTAACTACCCCAATGTTTTTGATTTATAACACGGGGTACCACTACTTTTAAACTACTTACACTGATCACCCTTACTTTTTTGGTTTATTACATGGGGTATCCCTACTTTAAGATAAAAATAAAAAATTATAACACTAACTACCCATATTTTTATTTTATTTTCTTCTAAAGGAATGGGTGGTCAGTGTAATTTGTTTAAAATCAGGGGTAGCCCTTGTTATAAACCCAATATATAGGAGTTGTTGGTGTAAATAACCCTAAATAATTTATTTGTTGTGTAAGAATCGATTACTTTGGACTTGATAATGACACATGATCTTATTTTAGTTCCTAAATAAGTTAGTACGATGTGTTGATTTTGATGTGAAGTTAGTCACCTTTATGTAGTTGAAAAATAAACTTTTATGACGTAATTATTTTTATTTTTTAATTTATCTGGGTGCTCGACCCATGTCTGACATGAGTCCTGACTCCGTCCCTGAGGAGGACTGCATGCGATATCGAGATATCTGCAAAAAAAAAAATCTTAATTATTAGATATTATCTATTTATCATATCTTTGCTCGCTTGAAAAAATTGCTCAAGATAAACCGTCAAGACTATATGTATATTTTTACATAATTTAATTTAAAAATCTTAATTATTAGATATTATCTAATTTTATGCACGGATATCTATGACAGAAACTAAAATATAAATATATGTGTAACAAATGTTAGAGCTTCCACAGTGACAACACTCCAAACCATACTCCAAACTACTTTAAACCATACTCCAAAATTAATTTTGAAGTATTTCCTTCATGTTGGTACACAATGGTATACTCCAAATAAACACTCCAAATTGACAAGTGGCAATATCCCATCTTTTTCCTCCTTATTTTTCCTTTATAATTGACAAGTGGCAACACTCCAACGAAAAGAATGAAAGAGAAAAGTAAATATGGTGGGCCCCAAGTAACTATAGCTCCACTAGTGGACTCTCCAAATTTGGAGAGTCCTTTGGCTTTCTACTCTTTTTCAAGTGTGGATAAGAGTCCATTGTATCCCTCAAGTGCTACAAAATTTGGCTAAAGACCAAATATAGCACTTGAAAAGAGTCCCACTGTGGATGCTCTTAACTAAAATATAAATATATATTTAAAGAATGAACTTATGGAAACAGTTTGGTTCAAATTTGTTGGTATTACTAATGGACTAAGACTGGACCAATTTCGGACAGACCAGCCCAAACGTCTGGGCCTGAGCGAATCCCAATAATATCAAATCCAGACAAAATAAAAATATAAACGCTCTGGGGACCTGAACGAAAATTGTTCAAATGTTTAGGCTAACTAAGTTTAGTGTTAACCCGAAACCCGGCCCATTGTACGGCTCCTATCTAACCATATTTAAAGATGATTGGTTTGATTTAGAGCATCTCCAAACTAGGGGTGAGCATTCGGTTTATTCGGTTTAAACCGAACCGAATAACCCAAAATCGAATTGGACCGAAACCGAATAAGCAAAACCGAAATCGAACCGAATTGGCCCAAAACCGAATCAAATCGAACCGAATTAAATCGGTTCGATTTTCGGCTCATTCGGTTTATTCATATTTTTTTGATTTTTTTAATTTTTTTGAGCTTTTTTTGTTAATATATATAGTAACTAAATATACAGACATATTTAGTATATACCTATATATATTTAGTATGTACCTATATATATTAATACTTATATATATAGTACACACACACACACACATATATATATATATATATATAAATTAATTAATTAAAATTTTTTATTCGGTTTTCGGTTTTGGACCGAAACCGAAACCCAAAATCGAAACCGAAACCGAATAAGAAAATTTAGTATTTTCAAAACCGAAACCGAACCGTATTTTTTAAAACCGAACCGAACCTCTTATTCGGTTCGGTTCGGTTCGATTTTCGGTCCAAAACCGAATAATGCTCACGCCTACTCCAAACTTATTGTGAGTTTAGAAAAAATGGTTGCCACAGGAATGACAATCTTTCATCTCAAAAATTATTTTCCAATGCAAATGTAGAATAAATCATGAAGTTGACATGACAATGACATGACAAGGACAATGTGAAGTTGGTTGTGTAGATCTAGACAATGCACTTTACAATGACTTTGTCTCCACATCATCAATTATGAATATAAATATTTATAAAAAAAATGAAGAAGTGGAGGAGTTGTCTTGGAAGTTGAAAAAAAAATATTTTTTATTATCTTCTCAATATTTTTTGCATTGGATAACACTTTTTTATCTCATTATCTTGTGTGAATATTATCATGTCATATAGAAAAGATATTGTCTTATGCCTCATACCACATAGAAATTACAATACAAAACAAGACAATAGAGTTGGAGATGCTCTTAGAGAATAGAGAAAAACCTCTTCTCGAGACTTATTAAGGCTAGATTTGGGATTGATTGTTGTAGGCTACTTACAATTTTTTTTTCCCTTCTTCTAAGGTTGTTCAAGATTGTAGTTTGGTAACAACTTATATAAAAAAGGAGATCGATTCAAGGTTGTAGTAACTTTTGACAACAGTTTCTCACGGGTTGTTAAAAATTTCTTTATGGCGTTTTGGAAAGCAATAAAAAAATTTAAACCAAGCCTAATACATTTTTTTT